>JALLBH010000513.1:0-18473 GCA_036940005.1 Skeletonema menzelii
ACGCGAAAGAGATCCTCTAACAAGAGACGATAGCCTGACCGCCGACCCCTTCGGCAAAGCAGCAACGACATACTACAGAAAAAATGTTGCGAACCAAGGGAAATCGGAAGCAGCAAAGCAAAAAACAACACCTCTGGTGTGGGTAGCAGCCTGCAAAACACAAACACAGAGTTTTTGTATAAAGATACATAAAAACAACAACCATTCAACCAGCAAACGTGACATTATCCTCGTCCTCATCTATTCTATTCTCCGCCCAGACCCCAGATCCAGAAGAGTAAAAGATGCCCGACGTCGACATTTCTCCTTCTCCTGTTCTTGATGTCTCTTCCAAGAGCGTGGAGCAACCTTTGTCTGACTCTTACATCGCACCCCCGACCCTTGAAGGTCAAACTTCCTCAGTGCCAGCTCCCGATGATCTGTTTCTTACTGAAGCCTTTCATAAAGCTGACACTGACGGAGATGGGAAACTATCTCACGAAGAGCTCAAGGACCTCATCCAGAGTTTAGGACTCGAAGAAGATGAGGAAAAGTTGAACAAGTTCGTCATGGAAGTAGATGCGGATAATGATGGCACGATTGATTTGGACGAGTTTCAATTAATCGTCGATAAGATGAACTCGAAAACTACCATGACCTTCGAGGAACAACTTCGAGAGACATTTGAGCTCTATGATGTAGACGGGAGTGGAGGCCTCGATCAGGAAGAGATTACACAATTGATGGCGACGCTTGGGCACGATCTGACTGATGAGGAAGTGTCGGATATGATCGCAGAGGTGGATGAGGACGGAAACGGTGATATTGATTATGATGAGTTTGTGGCGATGTTCAAAGGGATCAATTCATCAGGGGACGGTAAGCAGAAGAAGGTGAAGGTGGAGAAGAAGAACGAAAATGCGGTCAAGAGGGGAACGATCTTCGACGATGCTAAGCAGCACATCTCGTTTGGCAGAATCTTTCGTTTTGTCACGTGGTTGTACAGCGAGAGGAAAATGATTCTCCTTGCCTGCTCTCATTTTGTAGCCACCATGGTGATTTGGGGTGAGTGTGTGTTTCTTTCTGCCTTGCCCAGTTTTGATCTACTCATTTGTGTTCCCTAACTTCAACACTACTTATACTGTATCTGTATAATTCAGCTCACTTCGCTCTCATCAAGTTCCAGCAACAAGAGAATGCCGTCCCTGAAGGAGCACCAAGATACTGGGCAAAGCGACTAGTTCCGCCTATTGAATTCGGTTCGATGCATGCCATTCTCTTTCAGATGGCACTTATTCCCTTCACTATGAGCAGATACACAATTGCTTCATTCTCCAACAGCAGGTTGAACAAGTACTTGCCTCTTGAAAAAGCTGTGCGTATCCACATCCATCTTGGATATACCATGGTGACAATCGTCTTTTCGGCTACGATTGTCTTCTTTATCTTCTTTGGCTTGTCTTGTTCTGAGGGCGAGGTAAGGAGAGCAGGCCGCCAACAGGCGGATCAAGCATCGTTCTTTGGTTCTTTCCTCATCACATCAAACCAACATTCTCATCTATTACCTCTCTCTATCTCTTTTAGGAGGCATTTTGTGACAAGTTCACTTCCGAAATCATGATTACTGGTTACTGCATTCTTGGACTCCTTGTAAGTTCAGTATCTTCTCACAGCCTCGGGCAACAACTATTTTTTACTTTCAGAAGAATCGCGTCTCACTCCATCAAAAAACCAACACTTCATCTACTACTTTTTCTACGTAGCTGCTCATGGCAGGAACAGCGTTCTTTCGCCACTCAATTCCATATGAATTGTTCTATGGAGTTCACTTCCTCTTCCTCGCTATGTATGCGATTGCAGTTGGTGAGTATGTTTTGCAGACGACGATTCAATTCTCGCTTCACCGCCTAAATCTAACGTCTCATATCATTGGTTTCACTGCAGCTCATACGCTTGATATGGCTCAGAGGAGTGGGAAGAAGGACAGAAGTCAAACCTTCAAGTGGTTTGCTGCTCCCCTCATATATTATCTTTGTGATTATGCAACGATGTGGTATAACCAGAGGTAAGAGTGCCCGGTGGATCTATTTTCAACTGCCTGCAATTGCAACTATATACCTGTTAACAGAAGATCTTCTTTGCCACTGCGTCACTACTTTGCAAAAAGGTTCAAGACACGAGTGACATCTTTCACTACCATTGAGGAGAGTGAAGGATCTAAGATGCTCATTCTCAAGATGAAACGGCCATCCCTCTTTGTGTTTCAGCCTGGACAGTAGTAAGTTGTTGTTGAGATAAGTCATTCAATGCTGTTCTTACTTTTGTGGTCGCACTTACTTTTTCTGTATCGTGCTTTAAATTATATTCAGTGCCTTTTTACGAGTTGAGTCCATCGATAGGACCTGGCATCCCTTCTCAATTGCATCCGACCCTGACTCGAATACAGTTGAGTTCTACATTGAGGTATTTGGCGAGGGGAGTTGGACTAATCGTCTATGGGCAAAACTCAATAACCAGGATAAAGGTCAAAAGATGTACATTGACCTTCTTGGGTGAGTAATGTCGCAAATGCAAGAAGAAACCTGCAACTACCTTTTGTATTCTCCTAACGCTAGTACGCTTCTCTTATTTTATCACAGGCCGTATGGTACAGCGCTTGTCAAGAACTCATCCTACACTAACATCGTTGCTATTGGAACAGGCACTGGTGAGTTTGATACTGTGCCACTATACTGATCACTGCTCTTTTAGCGTACCCACCTCAATATTATTCAGGTATTGTTCCCTGCATGAGCCTTCTCAAACAGCATGTGCGTAAGATGGTAATGATGGAGCCTGAACACTATTTTGCTGAGCGTTCTGAGGAAAAGAAACGTAGCATCAACATCTTAGCTGCTCAGGAGGGCAACGATGGTTCACTCGTTAGTCACCTTCTCTCGACATTGAAAGATTTTCTAACTTGTAAGCATCGAGACTTCGATGAAGATTTCAAGGGTTCGTCTGCTGAATCTCTCAAAGCCCATGCTCGGCGGCAATTTATCCATTCAAGGTAGGTGAATGATGTTGTTTCAGAAGCGCTCACAACAATCATGATTACTCACATTCGGATCTCACTTATCTTTCAGTATGAATGAGTATATGGATCTTGAAGCTCAACGTAGGAGTACTCCGAATCTAAACCTCCTAAACCGCCGCCGCCGCCAAAGCAGGAAAGCGCTGAAAAGAGCAATCTTCCAAGCAACGAAGCCAGTCTGTAAGTTCAAAATTATGTCACTCATCACACATTTTTATCTGGCTCTTGAAGCATGCCTGTCTAATGTTGTTAACCCACGCTATTACAGATGGAAGGACTATCCTCACGTTCATTACTCTATATAGTTTGACCGTCTTCAGTCTAAACTTGAGTTGGAACTTAACATCTGCTGATCTAAACAGCGACATGTTCGATGTCCTTGAGATCATGACTGAGCTGCTTCATGCCATCTTTTTTCTGTATTCATTCTTCATGTGAGTATTGTGTTGCTGACAAATAATTTTTTGAGCCTGCTGGATGGCATTGGGACTCACTGTTCTTCTCGCTTATATCGAATACACACACTCATCATCATCAGCTGGAGAGGATCCGGTCTCCAATCATATTTCGACGCGGCCATCTCTATCATGCTCCCTTTCATAGACTGGCACTTTAAACTTCAAATCTCTCTTAGTACAGGACAGATCATAATTTTGTCGCTCTTGAATGGTTACATAAGCTTTCGTTTTTATCAAAAGACATTGGCTACAGTGTCTCATCAGGCTGTGACGTTGAAGGAGTCTGTTGAACGTGAGTACCTCTACTTACCTACCTACTTACCCCTTCCTCCTTTGCATTCATTTTGCTGAACCTAACCTGCCGCTGCCGTCCCTTTGCTTGCAGATCTACGCTTTATATGGTCAGTACGCACAGTCAAAGTTGCTCGCCAAATCCTACCCGAGATCAACGAGACATATCAAGTGTTGGTGAAGGAATGGGGGGAAGAATATGCACAAGAGGTGTTGGACATCACAATTTACGTAACTGAGAAGGACAAGAGAGATGCTGCATCATTCAGGGCCCAGATTCGCGACTTTGCATTGTTTAAGAGCAGGAAAGTGGTCTTCGTTAGACCCAAGCTAGGTCAGATAGTAGAGGAGTATGTCGCGGAGTTGAGTAAGTATTGTGTGTATGTGATATAGGATTATTCAATTTCAAAGCATAAACGTCATTCTCACCCAATCTGATGCATTGCTGTCCTCCTCGTCAATTTCCGCCTCTCTAGTTGAGTTCTTTCCCGCTTACAGCTCAACACTGATTGCTTTCTGTGGTGGCCCAAAAGTTAGCAGGGTAGTTGCTGAAGCACGTTCCACAGTAGAACTCCGTAAGTTACGCGAATGCATGGCATTGGTATAATATTGTGAATCAAGAGCTTCGTCTAAACATTTGCCTGGCCATGATCCCGTTTTTATAGTCGCTGCAGCAACAGGTTATTCTTCACATCACCTTGACTTTGTCAGTGAAAGTTACGGAGGAGCAAAGTCAAAGCCCAAGGGTATTCCAAAAGAAGGAAGTAAGAAGAAGGAGGATCCTAGCGAGAGTCTTTTGGCGGTCAAGCAAGAACAAGAACAAGAAAGTGGCGACAGCCTTTGGGATGCAGTCAGGAATGAAACGATGAACATTATGATTACAAAGAGGGTGAAATCTGTGTTTGAGGACGAAGATGAGTTCGATGGAGAATACAAAAGCAAACGAGATCTGATGGATGATTATCACAAGAGCAAGAGAGGTGGTCTATCATCGCGAAGAGGTCTATCATCGCAAAGGATTGGTCTTCGTCAACGCTCTATCGCAGCGTGAAGTGTTGCGAAATTGAAATTGGTTAGTTATGTTTATGTATTTGCAGTCGCAGCCGCAGCACGCAAGTAGAAAACATGTACAGTTTTTAGGTTCATTTTATTCGTGAGGAGGAGTACTTTTGTTCCTACACCTACACTCAATCTACATCCAGAGTCCAAGTCCAAATAACTGGGAGTGGGGACGGACCCGAAGACAGTGACATATTTAGGCGGAGTTGCGAATGCTTATCCTTATCATTTTATCATCTCTCTGTTCAAGATCGAGAACCGAGCTGTTCCCACTTTTACTACGGGAACGGGAAGACAAAAACAAAAACAAAAACACTCCAAAAAAAGGACTTTGATTTGATTTCCAGTGTTGTTGTTCACCACCACCCCACATTTTGAGAGCCCAGTCCAAGACTTTGTAGAACAACAAAATATGCAGAACAAACAGCGCATTCTCTCTAGAGAGAAGCTGTTATTGTCTCAGAAGCAACATCTTGTACGGATGAGACAGCGGCTGTTTTGGGTACTTTCGATACACATCGGGTATCTGGCGTTCTGCATTTGGGGGCGTTCGCTCTTCTGAGTTCTGACCCCGCCCGCCCCGCCCCCTCATTTGATAAAACATAAAACACTGACCAACACAACAACTTGATAAGCTGAAGCACCATGACCATGATGCACAGCCGACACTATCAATCAGTAAGACGGCTTGTGAACCGTAGCATCGCTCGTAGAAACACTAATAATCCAGCACCATGCAGATGCGCCAGCAGCAGCACCAGCATTGGTGGCATGACAATTTATAATTCTCTCTCATCAAACTATCAAAAATTGTATCCTCCACATCACACTCATCACATCACCGACAGTACTACATCACCAACATTAGGAACAGCATGGTACGTCTGCGGTCCCACGGTGTATGATTCTGCACATTTAGGCCATGGACGAACATATGTCTCTCTAGATATCTTAAGGAGAGTAGCATTACGTTTGCACGATGAAAGTAGCACAACGCAACCACGCCCAATATATGTAATGAATATTACAGATGTAGATGATAAAATTATACAGAGATCCATGGAAATTGGTGCCAAAAGTAGCAAGGGCGATGAAGAACCACTATCAAATCCATTGGCCTTGGCGCGATATTATGAAATGGAATTTTGGCAAGATTTGGATGCACTCAATATACTCCGGCCAGATGTAGTTTGTCGAGTGAGTGAACATGTAGAACAAACGATTGTTCCGTATATTGAAATGATTTTGGAGGGGGGTATGGCGTATGTGATACCCGAAGAAAACGAAGATGTGGATGGTGATTCTGAACGACTGCGTGGCTCGGTCTACTTTGACGTACGAGCGTTTGAAGATGTTACCAAGGGAAGGACGAAGTATGGAAAGTTGGCACCAGATTCGGCTTCTTCGGACTTTTTCTCTTGGGAAGAAACAAAAAGTAATGGAAGCAGTGATAACAGCAGCAACAACCATGGCAACATCATCAATAACGATGAAGGAGAGTCATTATCACAAATACGGCAGAAACGTGACCCTCGTGACTTTTGTCTTTGGAAATACAGAACACAATCACCTCCATCATCATCCAAAGTAGCAACAGATAGTTCTCCACCAATGATTGAACCAGCAATCGTTTCATATTCATCCCCCTGGGGACCCGGACGACCTGGATGGCACGTAGAATGCAGTGCCATGATCCAACGCCTATCCATGGACTTCCAATCAACACACAAGTTTCAACTCCATGCGGGTGGGATTGATTTGAAGTTTCCTCATCACTCCAATGAGATTGCTCAAGCAGAAGCTTTTCATGAGGCAGTCGCTGAAAAAGCTAAAGATGGCGAGGGGGGACGAAAGTTTGAAGAATGGATACCAAACTGGCTTCATACGGGACACCTCTATGTTAAGGGGCGAAAAATGTCCAAGTCGTTGAAGAATTTTGTTACTATTCGGGAAATGCTTGGTACATCGAACAACACCAGTGACAAAGAGGAAGGAGAGGAAACCGACAGTCATCACAATGAACAAAGTGCATGGTCATGTCCGTCGGATGATTTTCGACTGTGGTGTCTTGGTCTATCAGGTTCTTATCGTGGTCCGGCAACATACTCAAAAGATCGAATGGATGAAGCTTGTGTCATTCGTACGAAGTGGATAAAATTCTTAATGGAGGGGCAGCAATGCTTGGATGAGTGCAAGAGAGCTGAGAATGTTTGCCATAGCTATGCCACGGATGACTCTGCTTCACAACAGTCTACCAAAGTTTGGGGAAAAGATGAACTTCAACTATTCAAAGAGGTGACACAATCTGGAAGAAAGTGTCGTGAGGCTCTTGTAGGACGATGCGCGACGAATACTGACGGAAGCACAAGGGGAAGTTTCGATCTTGATGGTGCCTCATTTGTAAAAGAGCTTACAAAACTTGCCAATCTAGGACTGGCTTATGTCCATGGGACTAGCATCGACAAACCTCGCCCTGAAGAACCACTTCGATTCGCATTAGACACATTTCGGAGGCAATTAGATCTAGTTGGTTTCTCGAGCTACACTGTGAACGCTGGTATTTCCACATTGGAGCATACATCCCCATCAGATGCAGATTTGTTGGATGAAATTGCAGCGTTCCGCAGAGCTATCAGAGCGGCTACATTGAACGGTATTCGTTCAAAAGATACATTGTCTGCTGCGAAGGATGTTCTCGGACTGTGTGATGAATTACGGGATGATATTTTGCCCTCTCTTGGCGTAGAGCTCGTGGATGGCAAAGCAGCTAACGAAGTGGATAATAATCGTGCATGGAGGCGGTGCTCTCCGCGTGACACTCATGCTACATGATTCCCAAAAGATGAGTAGCGGTAAAGAAGTAGATACCTTTTAGGCAGGTGGGTTCAATCTTCACAAGGGAAGGGTCTTAGGTTGTTTGGTATGCACGTAATAGTATGGTACATATCCTTGGACAGTCTCTGATGAGACACGTACAATACATACTTGAACTGACTTGAACTTGAATTCTTCTGGCACTTCTCAGCCAATCTTCCTCTACTCTTGCTTCGATCGAATCTGACGGCAGAAGAACAGCTGGTCAAACCACTTCACTTGGGCTTCCTCACAAGCTAAACTCTAAGGATAGAAACTTCAAATAATTTTTCTTTCCTCCTTATCAAGAATTGATGTATGAAGCTCATCCGCATAACTACGACTACGACTACGACCTTTCCCTTTGAGCTTTCATCGACATGCAATTGCAATCGCACCGCAACGGCACAAAATTAATCGCACATGTATCTCTAGAGAGATAATAAATAATAATTCGCCTCCCTGCGGAACTACTTACTTATCTACACGAAGCCGCTCAACGAAGATCATGACTGAACTTATAATAATCAAGCACCGAAGTCCGCAGCCATCGAAAAATGGGACCTCGATGGAGATGGAGGTAAGTGTGGTCATGGCCATGAGAAAATGAGATGTCATATTATCGTCTTGCTTTGCTTCTTCGATCTTTGCCATAATCACTAACATTCTCACATCTTCCTCCTCCTCTGGATCCAAACAATTCAAGTCCTCGACGACGCTGAACTAGCACTCAAGAACATGGCAGCTGGAAACGATGATCTTGACACGAAACAGCTCCATTCGCTTATGAAGGAACACCTCCAGACACAAAAATCACTCTGGAAATTTAAGAAGCTCGCAGCAGCCTTCTTTTCGGCATCATCATTCTCTTGGCTTTGTCCAACCTTGGTACCAGCTTTGCGGCAGCCTTCTTGTCCAAAGATACTGCGGCAAGTGATGGGGACTTGAAGAACATGCAGGGAGATACGTTGGGGATGCAGGCCACCTCTGAGGTATTTGATTTTCAAGAGTTGCATGTGGACCCCATGGGAAAACGATGGTGACGGAATGTATGGCAGATCGTATTGTGCATATGAGACGTGTATTTGAAAGCGGACGCATTACGCACTACTCTCTCTGTCCTCTTCCCACTGGACATAAGGCATCGTATGATTTCACCAACCCCGACCTTCCCACGGCCAACATTGAAACATTGAGTGGGCCTGTTATTATTGCTCCTAACGCGGACGGTAGCTTCTATACTGTTTCTGGGAAAGGAGTTACCAGCCATGATGGTTTCCCTTGTGATGATACTATTGATTGTGACCCTGACCTTGTTTGCGACCCGGGAACCAAGTTTTGCATCGCTTAGGATGACATGAGGAGTGAGTTCCTATCTAGTGTACGTGGGAAATGTTTGACTCCATTACCATGAAAGGTGTGACGAAATCGTAGAAAGATAATCAATGAATAATGCATCAAGTTAAATCTTATAGAGTCTGTGATTTTACTTTAGTGACAAATGCCGCATACGATACATAGGCATAGCGTGGCTCTTAGCTCTTCACTTGCCAACCTTCTTTTTCGTCATATGCCGATTCAATACCTTCGTCACTTTCAACTTCAATTCCTTCGTCTTGTCGCTACTCCCATTCTTCTTCTTTTTCGCCGATACCCCTGGTTCTTCCACATCTTCCCATGCAGATCCATTCAGTTTGAGAGCCAACTTAGCGCCCAAATCACTATCAAATGTCAAAAAGGCCTGCCCCTTACAGCGCGTGCTACAATTGGATAGGTTGGAAGAAGACGGCAAATTAGCTTTCAAACAGATATTGTTTTTTATCGGACTCACTGTAATCACTCACCTATCCTCAAATTTTAATAATTTGCAATGGACTAATTCAATTCTCTCAGTAGCATCTGCTACATCCATATTCTGCTCAAAGTATCGTTTCACATGCCCTTCTGTACATTCAAAGGGTAATCCAGACACGAAGACCTTTCTCGAAGGTGGGTCGTGTAGGCCACGAAGTTTCTTAGCAACACTGTTGCATCCACGCTGGGTGACCTTGTTGGGACAATCGTATATCCAATGTGGTGTAAAGTCGGGTAGATTGTTCTGACATGCTTGACAGATGTAATCCGGAGGGACGGGCTTGTTTCGTTTCGTCTTTTTGGACGGTGGATTGTGCGATTTTCGAGGCACAGCTTGTGCTGATTCCTTTTTTGCTGTAGCTTCCTCTTCTTCATCAACCTCCTCTCGATCACTTTTGAAACCATCGGCCTCATCATCCTTGTCACCATCATTGTCTTCTTCCTGGTCTCCCTCATCGTTACGCTCAGCAAACAACAATCGCTCCTCCTCAGCTTTCTCCCTCTTCTCACGTTCACGAATCTCCTTCTCTTCTTCCTCCGTAGCAACTGGATCTAACCCATGTTTCACACGGCGTAACATTCGACGAATTTGAATTTTATTGTAGGGGATGCCATCGGGGTCAAGTTTGGGTATTTTTGCCATTAATGCCTCCTTTTGCTCCTTCTTGATCGCCTTGCGGGTGGCTCGATCTACTTTGCCGCTACTTTTTGAGGCAGCAGTGTCATCTTCCTCTTCTTCAAGTGAACGCTTTTTCGATGATTTGCTCTTCTTCTTTTTAGACTTTTTCGTTGATTCCTCTTCTTCATCGTTGGAAGAATTGTTGCTGTTGCCATCAACATCGAAGTCGGGAGCGTCGGCGAGATCTTCGTCTACATCCTCTTCTTTCTTGGACTTCTTTTTTGCCTTTTTGGATTCCTTCTTCATTCCCATGGTTGCATTAATGGCCTGCTATGCTATTTTGAAGTTGCTTCTCTGCGTTACGATCAGAGGACAATAATGCAGACTAAATAAGTAGGTAATACGCAGTAAGAAGTATGATGGGATAAGTAAGTATGTAGATGGAGATAGAGAGATAAGTAGAGATGGGAATGATTGGCTCAGGGCTCAGGGCGGGGATCCTGTGACATGAGTGACATCAGATGCCGCTTCAACTTGCGACATCTTTTCCACATCATGAAAGTTGGAAAATACTTTTACTCTTTTGTACTCTTACTTCCAATCAAGTAAGCACACTAAGCATCTACTTAAAGATTCTTCCTCTACCATAAGTTCTCTTTGTCAAAATGACAGCATTATGGAGTTGCATTTGAACATATACATATCGATCTAAATCTAAATGTTGACTAAATCTTTTCCTCCGAGGCCGAGAGAATCTGCTCTTCTAAGGCACGGCGGTAGACGCTCGCAAGAGCACGAGGCTTATCAATCAACGACGTGTGTCCTGATGCATCATCGTACAGAGATAGCATACCCAGAGGTGCCCACTGCTCAATTATTGCAAGTTTGGTCACGGGCTCCACTATTTGCCAAGGTACAATAAAATCCTCCGCCTCCGATCCGTGAATTATACAACAACTCTGGACTTCAATGTGGACATAACGTTACTTGAGGGACTTAAGGACGTTTTGATTGGGGTAACGTTGAATTTGGCATTCACAACAGCGACATCAGTTTTACCTGGCATATTCTGTGCTGCTTTGATCATATACTCGGCGAGTTTATGATTCTTTGGAACAAATCCTTCTTGATTTGATGACATGGACTTGAAGAGGTCATAAACCATGTCTGGGTCATCAGTCGGGAACATCGTTGATGCCCTCACTTGATCCAGGTCTTTCAAAGGAACGAGTTCTCCAGTAACAGTTACGTACCTCAATCCACTGATAGGAATTGAGTGCGTAAGGAATGCAGCCTTGATCTTTTCTGGATGCCTTTGAGCCATGTAAAATGCGATTCCTCCGCCTGTACTGAAGCCCATCACCATGGTCTGTGCAACTCCCAGCACCTGCAAGAATTCCATGATAATGTCTGCGTTGCTTGCGTGAGACTCTACAGGATTGTTCAAAGTAGATCCGTTCCAGCCAGGAGGGTTTATTGCGATTATGTGATGGTCACGAAACTCAGGAAGAGCCGGTAGAATGGATGTGAGAGTATCATCACACATGAAGCCTGGAAGAACGACCAGAGTGTGCGGCTGATCCACGTTGTATTCTCGGTACGAGATGGTTTCGCCACCGACATCTTCTGTCTTGAAGAGGAGTAGATTCCAGCAAGGCCAAGGCCTCATCAAAGATGCTCAAATTATCACTTGAGAGACGGTGGCGGATGATTCTTTCTGTTGGTATTGACTGCGACGAGTGAGGCCGACAGAGAGACCGACAACAATGAAGACAAGCATGATGCACAGTAGCAACCAGAGTAACACGTTGTTCTTGCGGGTAGGTATAGTTGCCCACCTATTCGGCCCTTCACCGCAGGAATATCTTCCGCCTTACTTTCGTGGTTCCCTTTCTCTTCATCGTTGGTGCCGGCCTTCTTCTGAGCAGATGCTGCTACTACATCTTCACTTGCATCTGCTGCTACTGCTACTTTTGTCTTATTTAGTTTCATTTGCGCTGCTCGAGATAATTTACCTCCCATAGTGTTAATTATTACTAATGTTTGTTTTGTCTCTAAAGTTTGCCTCGATAAAAAGCTCGATAAATGAATGGAAGAGGTTTAGGATTCTCTTTCCAGGATTCTCTTCCCATCCCATCGAGCACTCAGAATCAAAGCGTACTAATCGTCGATGCGAACTTCATTTACATCGACAACAAACTTCAAGGGAAAGTCGGTATAAATATTCATTCAGATTTCAAATCCAGCCAAACCTCGGGAAAAATACCCTCCTCCACTCCAATGTTATGTCGAAACGCTCCATCCAGATGAATATCACTCGCATACGGTCTATCCACAAACCTAAAAGCTCCTCGTGGTATGCCTGATACAATATGCTTCGTGCCCTTCGGTATACGCTCATTTGCTGGGAGACCAGGTCGGTTTTGAATAATGGCGGTGTATAACATTTTTCCCTGGGGTGGTTGTCCCTGCTTCTGAAGCTGTTGTGGCGTTGCGAAGCGATCATTCGCAGGTTCACGTGAAATTACCTTGCAGGGACGTAAATTGGTCATGTCGAAGAGACCCAACGACATTTTCCATGGTGTTGCTTTCGTCTTGTCCTTGTTTACGGTATCATTCTGAATTGTTGTCTCATTCTCATACCGATAGAAACACGCTGTAAACACATTCTCCGGATAGGGAAATTGAGCTTGTTCCTCTGCCGTGCGTAAATTCGTCACTGCATCATCCATAATGTAGGCAGGTGAAAACTCCTTTTCTAACGTGTGATCATCGGCGAGTTTCAGTATACTATCTGGATATTGATCGCTATGCTCCTTCCATGCCTCGGACCAAATGGATCCATAGTCCAATAAAATCTCTTCGTCCGGTTGTATATCTCTCAGTGCGACAAGTTCCAGAATGAGTCCTTCGAGACGTGTGGATTGATCCCAAAGTTGAGAAGGTGTCAATGATCGTAGATCGAAATTGTTGGATGTTGTTGTTGAGTTCATGAGCCTTTCGGACCATTGCAGCTTCACATTTGCGACTGGACCATCCGAAGATTCGCTTGATGATGGAGCATGATTGATGTAGTTCACAAAGAGGCCATATGGGAACAGCAAAACCGATGATTGCTCGTGACCATAGCAGTAATTCAACAGTAGCTGTTGCCTCCATTCCATATCTGGTGGTAGTGGCAGCTCATCTCCTTTGCCATCAATCTTTCCATCTGCAGCCTCATTTAACAACCTTTTACGAAACGCATCAACCTTCTTCCACTCTTTCAACCTCAAAAACTTTAATTCGTCTCGAGGCAACGGTAACACTGGTACGGGTGCCACAATAGATCCACCTGTGATTAATCTAGATGCCAATGCTCCCCGTCCATACCCGTTGGTGCTCTTTCCAGGATAAATGTTGTCAAGACACGATCCATGGCTGAATAGATGGTCTATACTCAAGCTAGTGTCATTGTTATTACTGCTGCCATCATCAACCGCAGCGTCATCAGTTTTTAATATCAAAGCACGCTTTCTATGCCAACCACTCCGATCTACGAAAACTTCATCCCCACCCTCTAATCCACCAGGAACTGTTACCTGATGAGTCAAATTGTAATGCAATGCAAACGAACCAGCCAATGCTGATTGATAACGGGGATGAGATGCCTCATCATTTTCAGGAATGGATGCCCACACGTTTGGCCTGCCCTGTTGTTGTTGTCGAGAGGCACCTAACATACTCACACCAGGCAACACTGACCAAATATTACCCAGTCCTTCATAATTTCCCCCGTGGCCAGATGTGGCTGCTTCTTGTATATATCCGTATTTTTTCCATTTTTGTAGTTGCAACAATTGCTGCTGCTCGGAGTCACTGGAAGTTTGGTGCTCATCAAACGATGATGATGTGCGCACATCAATTAAATGAAGGACTAAATCTCCACCTAACGGAGTTAATACGTGATTTTTGGGTATGGTCACTGCACTGTAGATTCCATACTCACGATCATCATTGCCATCTGTGTCTTGAGAGGATGATGGACGTGGTGAGAGAAGGAGACGACATGATTTTGGCGGCGGCGGATCTTTGTTGATATCTATAGGTGCATCACATGCCTTGTCGCCTGAGCCACTGTTTTTTTTCACAGCATCTGTCAACGAGGTACAGCAGTAGCAGAGGAAACAGACGAGGAAGAGCCGTATTGATGTCTTGGGCGTCATCTTTTGATTGGAGTAGCAGGCTACAGGCACAAAAACTGACATCGTACTTTAGCATGAAAGATCTGGCAAAGATCTCGATCGAGGAGATAGAAGAGAGAAGAGAGGAGATATGTATGTAGAAGAGAAATACTTACGTTCTCTAATCTCCTGCATTCCATTCGGAATTCTTTCTCGAATCTCCTGCATCTCGGAAGAAATCAGAATGTGACACGTGACTACATAAGTGACACCCGTTTATGGTGTTGGGTAAGAAGTACATAATATTATAGGTTTAAATGGGACTGAATGCAAGATCGACAGTATCTTTTAAAGTTTTGTCTTATTTTGATTACTGCTATTAAAATCTAAAAGAGTTAGTAAGTTTGTTTGTCTAAAAGGGTTAACGAAATATTAAGATTTCCATACACAAAAATTCAATCTGGCCAAGGGGTACATACGTTGGAATTCAGTAACCTTATCTTGCAAAGTTTGTCGCACGGCAAAATCTCGCCATTTTTGCGGAGTAACTCAAAATTGGTGGGAGTGCACGAATTGCCTGGGCGGAGTCATCTTCTTGCTTCACTTTTCCATCGAGGTCGTGAACCCGGGAATATTATTCCAGAAGGCACTTCCCATACGCAAGATTACTATCATGATGCACGTTTGCAATAACAACACATCGAGTTCACATAAAAAGCAAACCATTGCTTCACCACATAACATCATCGACTGGTCACTGTCGTCACATAAAGTTAGCTGCAGCAACATAACCTTCACCATGCCAGAGCAAACCAAATCCTTCGACCAATTGTTCGATAACACCAACAAGAAGACGATGATTATCGAGACTTCACCCACCGCTGCAACTTCCTCAGCTACCTCTGTGGCCACAGAAGATTACGGTGACTCTGCCTTTGATGGCCCCACCGCCTCTCGCAGCGTCCATTCTGCGCCCTACGACGAGACTGCCGCCTGCTGTGCTGTACCCACCGCTGCACCAGTCTCGCCCATCTCATCACCAGATGTTGATGCCATGTCCACCACATCATCAACTCCGCCTTCACCACCGCCAGTCTGCATAACTGGTAAATTCAGCAACATTGAGCATAAATATCATATTGATCCCAAGGTCCTTGGAACGGGTCATCATGGCTCAGTCCGTCGTTGCATAGAGCGCACGACACGTCAACGATATGCTGTCAAGTCCATCCGTAAATCCGACCCAGCCGTCAAGATTGGTGGGTTACATCGTGAAATCATGCTATTGGATCAGATGAAACATGCTAGCATTATCCAACTTAGAGATGTGTTTGAGGATAAAGAGTACCTTCATCTAGTCACCGAGTTGTGTGAGGGAGGTGAACTCTTTGACAAGATCGTGGGTAGAGCCTCACGAAACAAGATGGACGGTGAGCCATCCTGCTTTTCGGAAGAGGAGGCGGCACGTGTATTGTATGAGATACTCATGGCGGTAAAATACATGCACCGACATGGGATTGTGCATCGTGATCTCAAGCCGGAAAATATCCTCTTTACATCCAATGAGGAAGGCTCACCTGTCAAAATTATTGACTTTGGTTTGGCCCGTCACTTTGACAAGAGACAGGATGTTTCCATGAGCACTGTTGTGGGAACTCCCTATTATATTGCACCTGAAACCTTGCGAAAGGATTACGATGAATCATGTGACCTCTGGAGTGTGGGTATCATCGCCTACATCTTGTTGTGTGGCTACCCTCCATTCAACGGAGCTGATAATGCTGCAGTCTATGCAGCTGTGCGAAGAGGAACATACTACTTTCCTTCTTCTGACTGGAGACATGTCAGTGTTGAGGCACGTGACTTCATCCGAAGATTGTTACAAGTGAATGTCTCCAAGAGGATGACGGTTGATCAAGCACTTCGCCATCCATGGATGGCACGTCATAGTGCGTCTACGAAGGCGGAACGACGAGAGGAGATGGAAACTATCTCATCTGTTGAAGTCGTCTTCCGACGAGGTGATGATGTGGTTTGTGCTCCGCAATCGCCTCCACAGGTGAATCGTCGGGTAAAGAGGAACTTGTTTGGTGCATAGAGCGAGAAAGGCTTCAAGTTTCAACGGAGCAGAATGAAACAATATATAGAAAAACTTTGTGTGAATAATGGCAATGGATGCTAATATAAACTATTATAAAATATAAAACAAACTTAATTGTACGAAACGGCTCAATAATTCATTAGAAGTATTCTTGATCTGAGTTGCTGCTGTTTTGGAGGGGTTGTTAGCTCTCTAGCAGTCTAGAGTTGTGGATGTTTGAAGGACTGAAGAAAAGAGTCGTGCACCCACACAGGCCAAGACTATGAATGGGGAGATATATTACTTTCACTTGTGAAGTGCATTAGACCTATTGCAAGGATTCGTTACTACAATTAGGTGCACAATGTTTACACTAGGAAACCATCACCATACTCAAAGCCAAAGTTGACATACTAACCAGTAATTCTAAAGAGTACCCGGCAGTAGTTCCAGAAGGTTCGGTCTCGATAACAGGAGGATTGACCGGGTTGACACCAAAGGACGAAGGCCAAAAGTCTTCGTCTGCATGTACCAAGTCAAGCTGTGAAGAAGAGGGAGACTCTCCTCCAGCTGGAATTTCGGGTTTTCCAAGCCGACCTTCAAACAAAACCAAGTCTTCGTCTTCGTCAATAATGAAGAATTGGAAAGGATGGTCCATCATCATGAGCACCGGGTCAACTTGGTCCATGGGATCAAATGCGGTCTTTGAAAGAAAGACAGCCGTTACAGCTGCTGCCTCCACACCTTCTTCATTTACATCCACCACTGTCTTTTGAAGTACTCTACTAATGAACAATCGGTCGCAAGGGTATGTGTCCGCTGCAAAGATGTTACAGAGCGATTGTGTCCCTTCCTTAAAAGGGGAGACTATTCCGATATCCTGCAGAGCCTCTTTCAAGTTGTCATCGTACATGGATTCAAATTTGAACTTGGGGAGAGCTAATGCTACACGAGTCTTCTGGAGAGACTTCAGAGCTGGGACAAGTGTGCTGGATGGAACGAGTGCCATGTTATTAGTAGATGTAGGAAGTACGAATACCATCGACATGGACGATGAAGCAAATGGCAATTGAACAATCTGATATCCAGCCATCACATCATGTGAATATAGCATCTCTCCCACCTGATGCATAAAATGAGCCTTTGCTACTTCATTACTCCTCAATTGAGAAGAATAAAAAGAGTCGAGGTTTGTGTTGCTCTCATAGAAATGCTTTTCCCAAGCTGCCTTCAAATAGAGTGAATTTATTGCAATGAGTACACCTGGCAATTGTTCACCCTCTTGAACAATTGAGTCAACTAAGCCATTGGTTTCATTATTCACCCATTGATTGACAACTTTGGGCGCCTCCGTCGATTGAAAATCAATTTGTTGCGAGTACTTCCCAACAATAGCTTCATAATCTGCATTCAGTGCATCCCCATCGTCAATCCAGATGCTATTTGCTATACTCAATAATGGTCGTATCCCACCGTAACACCTCTCGTCGTCTCCATCGCCACTAGCACATGCCCCATCGGCACGATTTTGAAGTGATGTCGAGACATCCTCCCAAACCAATTGCATATTGTTATTATTTGACGAATCATCGTCATTGAAATAGCCAAAGACAGTACGTATCTCATCCACAGCATCATTCGTACTTCCAGGAAAGACCAATGAGAAAGCCATTGATACGCCTAATGCAGATGAGAACTCATTTGGATTCGAGTAGATTTGGGAGGTGAGTTGATCGCTGAATAATCGGTGTTGGGTGGAGTCTACTCCTGCTGAAGTCGCAGGCTGTGCAAGGACGAGAAGATTGAATAGCAGGATTGTAGTGGCAGCTGTTTTGGACGTCATTGCTGTAGCTGTACAATACTTATTATTGAGTGGAGCTGTATTTTTCAAGCATAGTTAGTATCAGCGTTAATTATGTTCTCAATCTCTCGCCAGCAAGATCCTGGATTTACTAGTATAGTACCTATGATTATGGTACCTACATACGCTTTTGGCGATGAGTGGATACTAAACGAATACTGGATACTGGATACTGGATACTGA
>JALLBH010000514.1:0-39263 GCA_036940005.1 Skeletonema menzelii
GTGAAATAAGCTTTCCAACGATGTGCGCTAGCAATTTTCTGGACAAAAATTGACCTTATTTTAGGCAAAAGAGGCTCATTCCCTACTTTTTTGTGGGACAGAGGGAGTAAAAAGTAAATCACTTTCTCGTATTTTTTACTCATTTTCTCCATTTTGGTCTCTTTAGTCTTTACATTTTGGCTTTGTGGGACACCCTATTCAATTCTGGAGTCGTAGCTTGGATTAGGTACCTACTTATCATTAGCCCACAAACGAAACAATGCTCGCCCCAGGCTCGCCCCCCGCCCGCCCGGCCGGCGCATAAAAGCTGTAAGCTAAAAGGCGCGCGCGCATCCAGCATCCAGTCCACTCATTTTCTGTCTAAATCATGTTCGAAGCACCACCGCTACCATCGCTGCAATCAGCTCTCGCTGATCCAACTAATCCCATAGGGATGCGAATGAGAGCAACCTACTTCCTTCGACAAGCGTACGACAATTACATGAAAAACATGTCTGAAGATGATGACGACGATAGAGAAACAAAAACCTCTGACGAAGATATATCTTTGGTAGCGATACAAACACTTTCAAACAGTCTCAGTAATACCAGTCATGGAGCTCTCTTGCGGCATGAATTCGCCTATGTTATGGGTCAGCTACGCGATGAACGTTCCATTCCTGCCTTAGAAAAAACTCTTCGCGATGAAAGTGATGACATAATGGTTCGTCACGAGTGCGCCGAAGCTTTAGGTGCCATTGGCTCATCCAGCTCAATTGAAACATTGGAAGCATGTGCAAGAGATAAATCGATCGAGGTGGGCCAGACATGTCAATTAGCGCTTGATTTTATCAGATGGAAAATAAATGGTGGAACTGAATCAGATGAAAAAGCACCGATTGCTTGTGCCTGCATGATCAGTCCATATTCATCCGTTGACCCTGCACCGCCTCATCCAAAACACGTTGGTTTATCTACTGCTGAAATGGGTACAATCTTGATTGATGAATCTGCGCCTCTCTTTGAGCGCTTCCGTGCGATGTTCTCGTTGCGAAATAGAGGAGGGAAAGATGCTGTGAAGGAACTTGGGACAGCCCTGATACAAGATGAATCAAGTGCGCTGTTGAGACATGAAGTTGCCTATGTATTGGGACAATTACAACATTCTGATGCTGTAGAATATCTTGAGATTAGTCTGAAACGAGATAAGGAGCATCGAATGGTCAGACATGAAAGTGCAGAAGCCTTGGGAGCAATTGAAGAGAGGTGGGGCGATTGTGAGTTAATTTTAGAGCAATTCTTGCATGACAAGGATGATGTGGTACGGGAAAGTTGCGTAGTCGCTTTGGATGCTGCTGATTATTGGGGCTACGCCAACCGAACAACGGAGGAAGGAGAGAATGACGCAAAAGACATTGAGTCTCGACGCGCTAACTTCTCTATCCACAAAGCAGAAACTAACGGCATGGCCAAAACGGGTGTGCTCATCAATCACTTTAACGTCGCAGACTAAGTCAATGGTTTTTTTAATTTACTTTCACAATATTATGATTATGTCAAGAAGTGATTTTACAGTTTATACCAAAATCAACAACTTTCCTCTTCAATTACAGTATCAGAGCCGTCGCTTGCTGTCGATGGGCTGATTATTCCTCCTGAGACTGCCTTTTTGCCGTCGCACTTGAACGCCTCCTTCTTTCCTGATGAACCCCAACGACCCATGTATCGCCCCAAAATCATGGCAGGAGACACCAATCTTGTCAATATATGCTGG
Organism: Skeletonema menzelii; assembly: GCA_036940005.1. Lineage (NCBI taxonomy): Eukaryota > Bacillariophyta > Thalassiosirophyceae > Thalassiosirales > Thalassiosiraceae > Skeletonema > Skeletonema menzelii. Next base: position 1,754 of record JALLBH010000514.1, read on the forward strand.
CTCACGATGAGCCTTACTCGTACCATTGGCCCATCGATCGTAGACTGGACTACGGCTCGATACTCCTAAGTGAGAAGAAAGAAGAAAAGAAAATGTTAGACGCCAATGATATCAAATCTCCTGAGGCGATAGAAAATAATCCTTACATTACTATTGGAAAAGTCTTCGTGAACAGGTCAAGAGTGGGTGCGAGGTTGTAAATACGAATTGGGATGAAAAAATGTCGGGATGAGAATGAACATCTAGAGAAAGAGAAACAATTCACGGCGTCACTATCTCAAGCAATGCATAGCCAACACTACACTCACCTAATACGACTAACCCTGGTTTGATGTCGGGATGAGATATTTCTTCTCTAGAAGGAAGTCTCAACAAGTCGAGTGGCTGGTATTCATCATACACAGATGGGTAGTCTTCAAAGCTAATGTAAGCAGCCTTCATTTGAGGAATGACTTCTAATACTTCTGCCTTGACGCATTTCTGTTCTAGCTTCACGGCAAGCATGTCTCCAATAGCCAGGTTGCTAATCAGGGCATCTCCAACTTTTTGTTTCTTTGCAAGAGGATAATGTTTCTCAACATCTGCATTACGAAGAGACATGTAATTGTTTTCAAGTGAACTATTGAAAACCACGACAGGCTTGTTGTCGATCACAAACTTATTCAAATCACGTGTGACGCAGTTTTTTCGGACTCCTTTTGATAGAGTATTTGTCAACACTTTACCCTTGCGTGCCTTCAATTTGGGAATTTCTTTCGACTCGCGGTATCGGTAATCATGCAAGCATATGTCAATGTCGTCCGCAAGAACACCGAAATCATGCAGTTCTGGCTCCAATCTGTCTTTTGGCTTGTCTTTCGACTTGTCCTTTGATATGTCACCTGGACCCTTCACGGCCTTCTTGACTTCGTCTCTCCTCGCAACTTCTCTAATAAAGTTGCGCAATGCAAGTAATGTACTTACTATCTCTCTGGCGTTGCTGGTGACAACATCTGTAACATCCCTGTATGCCAATACACGGTCCTGTACTAAATCGACCACTTCGTCGACTTTCTTGATTAGTGCCGAAACAGCGTTCCACAGAACGTCTCTGTGCTCTATTTCTGGAGCATCTCCATTGACTAATGACATGACAAATGGAAAAAGATTTACTGTATCAAGATGAAATCTTGAATAAGATAGACAAGGTGTAACGTTGCGGCACTGATGATACGTCCCATTTGGCATGAGAAGGATCTCGCCTGGTTTGATTACAGTCTTGTAAACTCGTGCTTGAGACAAGAGGGGGAAGCGCTGAAGATCAATTTTATCCAACGATGCAGTGAGATGATACAAACAGTGACTGTCATCCCGATGCACCAAAACGCACTCTTTTTCGCCAGTGATAGGTGCAATGGAAATTTCTAGGCCACCTGGATCCTTGTGGAGACGCGAGTGTGTATCTGCGTCCCCCATGAAAATGTACTGAAGAGGGCTGTCAAGCTTGCATTGTGGCAAGTCGAGCCAATATTTCAGTAGGTCTTCTCCCATGATCTCATTGGGGAGCGGGTTGTTTTGGTGGCAAAGTTTGCCACCAGCAGTATCAGAGAGAGGGAATTGCCATTGGTGTAGGTAAAATTTTGGAGATCCTCTCTTTTTGCTATCCTGTCCCGCTTCCGTCATGGAAGGAGGCCAACATTCTGATAGAAATTTTGCAGCTGGAATGGTACCATGGATTGGCTTCACTTCATCGTAGTTCCTTTTGATGACAGGAACATCCTCGTCTCCAACATCCTTAATCATCTTCACAATATCAAATTCATACTTCTCCGTCGAAAGGTCAAGGTTTAGATCATTCACGTTGGAAAGCTTGGCTTCTTCGTGGGACAACCCCGCGTTTTTCGCTTCAAATTTCTTTTCTGTAAGCCATCGTTTTGCAAAATTCGCCCATCCCACGTGTCCAACAAGAACAACTGGTGTTCCTATGATTCGATTTTCTTTGACACATGATGCAGCAAGAGGGTCATTTACATTGATGCGTTTGACTTCGCGGAAGATTACTTGATCGGCATCAGTCCAATTCAGCGTTGTATCTTCGACTACTAGACTTTCTTCTTCTTCACCGTCGTCACCAATGGCAATGTCGCACTTGGCTGCATTTTTAATGCTATTATCAATGACATCATTTTTTTTGCTAACGTTTGCTTTTTCTATTGCTGTATTGCCTTTTTTCTCTTCATTACTTGTCTCCAGTGTAGCTTTTTCTTTCTCTGAGGAAGAATTACCAAAAAGTTTCCTTTCATCCTCCGCTCTTTTCTTTGCCTTCAATTTTTCGGCCTTGTTATATCGAGCAGCTTCTTCCATGGCAGAGTCACAAAGATTCGAAGCTGGCTCCCAAGTATTATCTTCCTCAGAACAACCCTTCCATCGAATAAGATATTCTACGCGATTCCTACGAATCCGCCGACCGATTACCGCAGCAACTTCCCAAAAGAAATCTCCGTCCTGTGGTGCGGCAACGATGGTACCTTCCAGGTTATTCAAGCCTAGACTTGCCTTCCGTGCGCGTTTGCGTGATTCTTCCGCTTCATCCTTCACTTGCTGCTCCCTCCGCTGTTTTCGAATCTTCATAATACCAGTGGTTCTTCGAGAGCGGCCGTTGGTATGTTTTTGCTGCTTGTTGTTGCACACTGAGGTGTCATCTTTGGACGCCTTCGCTTTTGCCGGTTTGCATTTTTTGGCAGCCTTAGCCTCTCGGTTAGCCGTGGCTTTGCGCTTCAATCGCGTCTTTGCTTCAGTCTCCACCGCATATTCAACATCGAAGCACACTTTTGGGCGCATTATGACATGCATCAATGTAGTAGCTGATGTATGGAGGTGTACCGTGTACTTACCGTCCAAGCAATCACTCCGTTGATCATTGAAGTATCATTGATCAGATTTATTTTTTTGGTGTCCCGCCGGCGGGCACAGGTACAAGTGTTCCGACAATTCTGGCCCACGTACAAAACCATCTCCCACCATATTGGCCATGGCGTAATAATAACGATCATTATTTTTGGTAAGTAGCAGTAGCGCATTAGAGTAAGGCCTCAGCACTGTTCAATCAATCCGCAAATAAAGCCATAATGTCGTCAAACGTGTGTAGCTCCGCATACTGTAATCAAGGATGGTCAGAAGTCCTCACCCACATGTCCCCATATGGATATGCTAACTTTGGCATTGCCTTCGGTCTCGGCCTTTCCGTTGTTGGAGCTGCGTGGGGTATCTGGCTCACCGGATCGAGTCTTGTTGGTGCCGCTGTCAAGGCACCCCGTATTAGAAGTAAGAACTTAATTAGGTGAGTGATGAGTGGACGGCAAAGATGACGAGGTATATATAATATATATATAATGTGTGTGGTCACATGATATGTCATTCTCACCTTGGCATTTTTTTCATGGCTTAATTCATTTATCTGCACTGGACGTATTAATGACAATATGAATTCATGATATCAATAGTGTCATTTTCTGTGAGGCCACCGCTATCTACGGTGTTATCATGGCCATTATCCTTGCTAACAAGGTAAAGAAGCCCGAAGAGGCCCTCAGTACATTAGGCGAGGATTGGGATTGGGCCGGTTACTACTACGCGGGATATGGAATGTTTTCTTCTGGCCTTTCTGTCGGCTTGACCAACATTGCATCAGGAGTTTCAGTTGGAATTGCTGGGTCTAGTTGTGCCATAGGAGATGCGCAGGATCCTTCCCTCTTTGTTAAGATTTTGATTGTCGAGATTTTTGCGTCGGCTTTGGGAATTTTTGGCATCATTGTGGGCATTATTCAGAGCAACTCTTGCACCTTCCCCGTCGCTGCTATTCAGTAGGAGTAAATTGTTACTGTTAAAATGCGACTTTGGGTCACAATGGTGGTGATCATATGCTGCCTTGGAGATAAAAAAAGTTTGAGCAGATTGTATGTGTAGAATAACCAGATCTTAGATTTGAGAAATGAAAGTTTAACCTCTCTAGCTGTTGCGTACACTAATATCTTGTTAGTTAGTTCTGCTATTATTGTAAGTAATTCTAGATTATTACGTTCCTGATTCATGTGTATCAATCTAGATCAATCTCCATGCCTTGCTGAATGACTCATTATATGTAAGAATTTCTACGGAGCAGTCTCTTATCATTGTTTTGAGCTAGTTAGAGACACTTTGAGCGGGGATAGCAGGAAAGATGGAAGCTGATTGAACAGAACCCTTGATAGACAAAGAATAAGAAGTATTGTAGGCAGAAGCCATTGATGTTACAATGTATTGTAACATCCCTACTTATCATCATGTAACCCTTTACGTATCATCGTGGAGAACAATTATTTTTATTGTAACAAAAACTTCCCTTATCTTCGCTCCTTTGTTCTGATTGACCTTTCCACAGCAGCCCCCTTTTATGTCTTGTCTACTTTTTCCTCTATTCTGCAAGATTCTGTGCCCCCAACTCAATTTTATCACAATTTTGTTAGTGAGTTTAGTTAGAGTAATGCCCTGATGAGGCAAAATCGACTTTTAAATAAGTGGATTATAAGCTAATCCCAAGATACTATCATGTAGGTGACTATTATGTGAGTATATACTAAGCTGGGTAGGTGATGAAAGCGTATATTTTCGTCGAGATATGCATTTGAAGGTGCTCTCTAGCTTGGTGTTAGCTGTGATGGCTGATGGCCAAATTTTTTGGTAAGTAAATAGTGAGTGGACTCTCACATGCATTTCTGTGCAGGGAATTGGAATTATCGGCCTCCCAACACATGTATAGAATCACCATAATGGAGGCCAAAAGGATATTACCACTTGAAAAGCAGGTACAACAACTCTCTCAAACTCGATTTTGCCTCATCAGGGCATTACTCTAACTAAACTCACTAACAAAATTGTGATAAAATTGAGTTGGGGGCACAGAATAGGGGAAAATGGGGAAAGGAGTCCTTAGCCCACTTGGCGTGCCCACTGTGGAAAGGTCAATAATGTCGGACGTCGGCGGTTGGATCTTCCACTTGTTCACATAATATCATCAGTACGTATTTGTAGATCCAACATTGTTAGACAGTTAGTTCGGTAGTATCGAGTCATCATTGTGGAAAGTTACGCTGTCAATCAACCGTAAGATTACCTGTGTTGATATGGATATTATTCTCTGCATCATCACAATCTTCCTTGGCAACTCGACTGCTATGAATAATCCATCACAACCAACTCGGATGAATCCTGAACACCAATGCACATCATCCAAAAAGACACCATTGATAAAGCGCCACTCATGGTCTGGGTCTCGAAAAATAAATGTCTGTGAAGAAGACGAAAATTCTATCGCACAATCATCGGCAACAGCTTTAAATAATGTCCCTTTAGACACAGAACTCGCTGAGAGACAGAACTTTGCTTCTTCATTAATAGCTGGTGTTGGATCTGGATCCCTTGCATCAATAGTATGCGCCCCTCTAGATCTTTTACGGACAAGAATGCAGGTGTCAGGTGGATTAGAGAAAGGATCAACCAACCCGAAAATTATCAAATCAATGTACGAAATATATGCATCAGATGGATTACGAGGTTGTTTTAGAGGGCTTGGAGCTACATTGGCAACTGTCCCAGCATTCTGGGGGCTGTATTTTCCCATGTACGAATCGTTAAAACATCAATTTATGGAATTTTCATCTACCTACGGTGACGGTGGGCACAATCATCATGCATTGGTTCATTTGAGCTCGGCCATGACTGCAGGTGCTGTAGCTGATATAGTTTGCAATCCAATGTTTGTAGTCCGTACACGCATGCAAACAGAAGCCCTGCACTACTTTCAGGTGCCTGTTGCTGAGAGAAAACCGCACGGCGTAGTCAAAACAATTCTTGGGCTATACAATGAAGGAGGAGTGCCAATTTTTTGGAGAGGACTAACAGCGAGTCTATTGGGACTTTTTCATGTGGGCATACAATTTCCAGTATATGAACGTCTCAAAGCAGAAGCGAGGAAGCGGTCACCAGGCAAAGAAGAGTCTGCTCTGGATTTACTCCTTGCGTCAGGACTTTCAAAGATGACAGCTGCAACAATTACTTATCCACATGAAGTCATAAGAAGTCGGATGATGGATGCCAGAGGCGCAAGCGCCGGAAAGAATGTGTTCGATACCATGCGATGTATTGTCAGAAATGAGGGTTATGGTGGCCTTTATACTGGCCTGAAAGTTAGCCTTCTGCGAGTTGTTCCAAACTGTTGTGTCACATTTGTTTCATATGAGTTAATAGCTCGGTGGGTGAGAAACGAAATGGGTAAAAACGACTCATCTTACAGACGTAGCATGGAGGATGATTTGTAATAAATTTCCTTTATAAATAAATTCAATCTACTGATTAAGAAGAGCCCCCGTGTGCTCCATCATGTAATCTTTCGTCTTGCTAACCTTCACGGCCCATTCACCGAATCTTGTCGCCAATTCAGTCATTTGTTTGTTGGTCAAGGCTCGTGGCATGACCCAAGATACATCTACAGTTTGGTCCACCTCGTCCATGGTGCCCTTGATCAAATTCAATGAAAGAGCACGCATGATGACCCACTCAACTTGATCCAACGGGACGCCTACACGATCAGAAATGTCCTCAAAGGACAACGTCCGTTCCAAGCTTGGTCGTTCAAAGACCATATTTACCAGTGCCAAAAGGGTAATCTTCTCCTTGACAGCCTCGGCACGAGATACCAAAGTAGGCTGCTTTTGAATAGCCTCTGCATTGCTATCTGCAACACGTTGGAAACCATGAACGTCTCCCCTCGCACCCGCCGATAGTAATTCCACAAGGTAAGATAATTCAGTTCCCTCGAGACATTGTAATGCTGGCGCAGCAACAACTTCCCCAAAGTTAAAAACCCCTTCTCCAGTGAGGGCGGCTAAACTCAAATCAGTTGCAATGTTATATCTCTCATCTTGGCTCAACTCCGACAAATTCGTGTAGGCCACATATTGAATAGCTTCGCGGTAATAAGCCTCTGGTGGACCCACCGCCTTACGATAGGTCATGGCAGTCTCATAAAAGGCAGAGTGCACTATAGCTGCCTCACTTTCAGTATCGGCCAACTCAGCTAGAACTGACCGTCCCTTGTTGATTGCTTCCTTTGTGGACTCCAACGCCTTAACGGATGATTCCGTGGTCAAAGCCTCTCCACTCCTCGCAAGGACAGTCAACCCCAATAGCCCCAAGCGAGCCTCTGTATACAACGCCGCAGCAGGTCCAAGTCTTTCACGCTTCTCCAATAAATTTTCCAAAATGGCACGAGCCGCCACACCATCTTTGTACGGGGGATCGTCCAACAAGGAGAATGCCACAAAGCTCGCAATTCTTGCCAGGTTGAGTTGATTGATTTTCTTATCGATGGGGAGGATCACCTTCTCGAAGAGAGCATGGTAGGAATTGATGCCCTCAGCAGTAGTGCGGAGTGTGGAGGATGGGATGGAGACAAATTCAATTGTGCTCATTGTGAGCTGATGCCACAGCTTTTTTTGGTACAAATTTACGAGGTTTTGGTATTGCTCGGAGAGATCCGGTTGTAGCGCGGACATGGACTCGAGATGATCTATTGCTGCGTTCGCAGCTTCGGCGGCACTCATTTTTGAATTGTTCTGACTCTTTCTTAGTTGGGGCTCTAGCTCGGTCGCTGGAATGCTAATCTGCCGTTGCTACCAGTGCCTGTGGGATAATGGAAAAGATCATTGTCCTTCGGCTCGTTTCGATGATTTTTTTGGATCTCAACCTTAAAAAATAATATCTTAAAAAGGATTGTTAAGTTTTTGGAGTCCCGTTCTCTTTTTTCATCGAATCTGTTCAGATTGCGTTATCGACATAGGAGATTCCTATATTGATTCCTACCCGTAGAGGAGATTCTAGTATGAATTCCTACTCGTTGGCGAATCTTGTATCAAAATATTTAATCGCAAAAACCAACTGCCAACTCCGAACTCCATCTCCGACTCGGGAGATGCACCTCACTCCTTCAACATACCAGCCTATTCTCTCATTCTCATGCGTTGATGAAATATAATAATCAACTACTACTACTTCCACCAACATCTTCACAATGGTTCGTATTGCTAAGATGATGTTAAGTTGTGTGGTGCTGCTGCTTGCTGCTTCGAGAGTACAGCCGTTTCAAGGTGTCAAAATAAGGCCATCGCCATCACGTCACGAAGTCACCCTCAGCTACTCAACGAGCAGTGACCCAATAGCGGTTTCCTCAAGCCCTAGTTTGTCAACAGCTTTCACTGAGGATCTCGACAATCAAATCGATACCTATGCTGATCCAAATGATAAGCGATACTCAGCGTCAGATTGGGCTCACAACATGCTCTCGCTACCCTACTCTACGATTCTGCATGAGGTTCGCGGCCCTGTCGGCTGGATAACTGCTTGGTCCAGTCTTGTATCCATCGCCTACAAGATGTGCCAATGGAATGGAATGGACAGCCTTGCACGAAAGATGTGTCTTGGACCTACTCCTCACTCTCTCATTGCGAGTTCCATCGGCTTGTTACTGGTGTTTCGTACTAACTCTGCTTACCAGAGGTTTACAGAAGGACGCAAAACGTGGGAGCAAATACTGAATACATGCCGCGATATTACACGAATGACTTCTGTGTATGAACATAATGTTGGCCTCAAGAGGAAGCAAAGAATACAAAGGCTACTGGCAGCTTTCCCTTATGTTCTTCAACACCACATCCAACCTCGGTGTCTTGACCATTCTCAGTGCAAGGCGCTGGAGAGTTCTTCGCATGCTCTTGTTTTAAACGAGCCTCGCTCCATCAGCATCGGCCATGACAAACAAAGAAGTGGCGCAAGAGAGTGCTGGGTAGACAAACGAGCTTTGCCTTGGTGTCTTTTACCGGACCCTGTGCTGAGCAAGTTGGGTCGATCGCATAATCGCCCGCTTTGGGTGACAGATAGGCTTAGTTTAGAGTTTACCGAAATCAAATATGATGACAACTTCACATCTAGGGAACGACTTGAGCTGTTAAAGCATTGTAACATGTTGAGCAAATGCATTGGGCACTGTGAACGGATCCACCAGACAGCTGTTCCGTTAAACTATGCTCGACATGCCTTGAGGAGTCTGACGCTGTGGTCTTTTACCTTACCGTTCGGTGTGGTTGATAAGCTGGGCCTCTTAACTGGACCTACTGTTGGTATCGTGGCTTGGTTGATGTATGGAGTCTACGAGATAGGTCATCGCATTGAAGATCCGTTCCAAGGCTCTCTCAGACTGACTGACTTGTGTAATGGAATCTACCGAGACGTCATGTTTGGTGATAGAAATCAAGCTGGTATGAGAAGACAAAGCGCTTTCCGTAAAGATTCCGAGAAGGAAAGTGACTGGGATAGGGTTGGAGATGCATTTGGCGTATGTCGGACGGAGAAAGAGATCCTCGAAGGAATGCTGGAACAAGGGACTGCTGCGGAACCGGAACTTCTCCCTGATGATGGAGTAGTCCAAAGATAGAAATAGCTCATACTATATGTTTTGTATATAACGCTAGAATACAAACGCTAGAAATCGCCGTAAGCTGATACTTTCACTATTGACCTTAACCAGCCTCGTTTCCCTCCTCTATCTAGAGATAGATAACAATCACGTTATTCTGTTTTCTTGTCTGATTCTCGCTCATAAGGGCCACCTTGGCTTGGAGAAAAGAGAAGGTACTGTTCATTTGACTTCAATTTGCAAGTAGGTAAATTGTGTACCACTCAGCTCTTTTTCTCGTGGGAGTTNCAACACAGTAAATTACCAGTATTTTCATACTTTTAGGTACGTATGTACGATAAAAGTACATTAATCTACGTACCTCTACGTACGTGACGTATGATGCGACAGGATAACCCTACCCCGAACAGCGAACTTCAACCGATACAAACAGTGTCACAAATCCTGTTAAAACCACTCTAATGTCTAAAACTGCAGATTAAATCACACACTGCCGACCAACTTCACAAACGTTTCCAACTTCTCGCTTGCTTTTTCATAATTGACGAGGGCCTGCTTTCCGTCTTTGGCACCAATTGCCGCAGAAATCGCATACAGATCTTTCCTAATATTCCCTGTCAAGTCTCTACATTGACTCTTTACGGGATTTTCTTCTTCTATAAGTTTGACAATTTCATTCAGAGTATAAGACAATGATCCCATCGGACCTAATAGGACGCTTTGTACGTTGCTCCACTGCTTGTTTTCAATATAGCTTGGCAGCCTCTTCAATGCCTCTACAGAATTACCCAGCCTCTGGAGCAGTATTTTGTTGTCAGCCGATTTGTAAAGCTTGTTGTCTGGGTCTTCATAAACGAGACACTCTCTATTGCCGAGACTTTCAACAAGACATTGCTTGTTAGCTCTGTCCGCCATGCCTTGCGCGATATTTGGCATCTGGATATTCGCATCAGCTCCATAGACAGCATTTGCAGCGAATGGCAAGGAAATGACTGAACATGCAGCCAAAGCTGACGAAAAAACAGAACGGCGCGAGGTGTCGATATCGCTATCGTCGGCTTGCATCTTCAGCGGCGAGTTTCTCTTCGCTTGTGGTGAAACAGCGGCGTTGTTGAATGCGGCTGCCATTGGCGTGCAGCACAAATACATCACGAGTAGGGTTTTTCTAATTGACTTCATGGAGGAAAGGAGGAAATAGAACATAACAGGCTACGGTTGAATGGGGCCTGCTTGGCTTGGTGCAATGTGCAATCTGATCTTGGTCGGTAAAAGTTGGTGGATCTTTTTTCCTTTTTTGCTTCAAGATTCTCAATCAAGACATAGGAGCTCCTAAGAGATTACCCGTACCTCTAGGCCGCTTACATACGTCGTGAAACTGTGGTATGGCTTGTTTTACCCACCTACGAACAGGGTAGGGCACATAAAGAATCTCTGCAAAAGAGCACTCTCTCTCGCTTTCTATTTGTTCATTAATACTCTAGGTAGGTACTTAGAAAGTGAAGGAGTAACTCACAGGATCAGTCCCCGGCTTCTTCGGGTATGGATCTAACTTGGAACGGAACATTTGTGCCACAATTTCACCTACATCTACAATCCCGTCGGTGCAAAAACAACTCTCATCTTCAATAATCTCATCTTGCACTTCATACTCCTGCAAGATGTTTTGCAGTTGTTTCATACCCATTGCGTCGAGATCTCGTGATGATTGACCTCCTCGAACACCCTTATCGCGTTTCTGCTTGCCTCCTCCCTTCCTCTTTCGTTGTTGTCTCCCACCAACATCCAATTGAGCTGCTGCTTCCAACGCAGCCAATTCACCATCTGATAGTTGACTCTCGACCCCAGCAACACTGCTTGCTACTGATTCCATTGCACGTAGAACAGTATGAAATGTGAATTCCAAATCTACATCAAATCCTTCATTGGTACGAACACAAGTTTGTGTTACCTGTGCTGTTATTGTGCCTGAGGCTTCAATACTTCCTGAATCATCAGAATCGCCAACTGCAGGTTGAACTACCACTTCTGCAGATAGAGCAGAAATATTAGACAAGCGGAAACGTGTTGCCAACGCTTCTCTTTCCGATGATGTTGCCGATATTGAAAGATTCATTGACTTATTTCTTCTATTGTTTGGGCCACCACTGCTACTACCGACGCCAAACCATTTGTTGACACGAATAGTGCGAGAGAATTCGTTCTTTGCTGTGCTTCCGTTTTTTGGCCCTGTATCTTTTTTCTCTTCTGATATGAAAAGGCATCCTCCTGATTTACTGTTCCGTATTATACTGGAAGTTATTATTGTTGATCTTGAAGCCATCAAAAATGCGCTCACGATGTTTGATCCGACACATAGGGCGACTATCAGTAAGAAGCAAACCGACCGCAGCATATTGAATAGTATATTGTCTTTTCTCTAACGTTTCACGCTTCCCACACGTAGCTACTTTTGCATCAGATCCGAATGCTTGGGACGGTGTGGATTGTCATGATGGCCGGTCGTGGCTCGTGGCCGGTGGCCCAGACAAGATTGATACTTAGAGGAGTGATCGATGATCGATGGGTGGACAGTGGACAGTGGACAGACACATTAAAGTGTCACGGTTAGGCGTCACGAGCCACGAACTGTCACGTTGGATATCAGCTCTACCGATACCTTTCACCTTCACCTTTCACCTTTCACCTCTCTTCACAATGACAGATCTCACAGTGCAGTACATACGTCTCCTCTAGTAGGTACATCGATCTACCCAATCGTATTAGCCACCCGAACAATTCTTGCAAAGATAGTCTACTTTTTTTGGAGAGACGAGTAGGTAGTGCAGTGAAAAGAAGTTGTTGCTGCAACTCACGGAAGCCGCCTCCATTAAAGACACACACAAGGTTCACCGGGCACGCAATAGAAATATTATATCACCCACTTGTCATTGTAGCTGCCATCAGTGAAACGTAACAAGACACCTTAGCAATGGCGGAGCTCAATGTCGAAAAATTCTATGAGCGCCTGAACAAAATCCATGCTCATTTTCTAAAGCATAGGTAAGGCAAGCACGCATTTTAAAAGGGTGCATGTCATGATAATATTAGGTGACATGTGATTTCTTAGACAGGTAGACAAGTGATGACGCAGTGAATCAAATCAGCGCATCATTGTAGTGTGCTACAGAATCCACCTATGTATTGTCAGTTATTATTTACTCCCTCTATTGTGTATATCTATCTCAACATCTTTTCACTTCTGCTCATCTTCTACATCACAATAAACCCAATAAAATGTAATATCTTAGAGAACAAATCTGGAACGGGGCCAACTGTGTTGCCCTCAATCGAGGATCATCATCTGACGATGACTATCGCAAGAGCAATGTGCTTCATCTATACCTTTTCGGATACGAACTACCAGATACAGTTCTTATGCTAACCAAAGATGGCAAATGCACCGTGCTTGCAACGAAGAAGAAGTGTGAGTTTTTGGAACAGGCCATGGGGAAGGAACCTAAAAGTGGATCAGTCAAAAAATTGGAGCTACTCGTAAAAAGTAAAGCCGACAACAATGCAAGCAATTATGAGACGCTTTTGAAGTTGGCAAGGGGAGAAAGCAATGGTGAAGCTGTCAAGATTGGGTTGATCAAGAAAGAATTCAAAACCGATCCTAAAGACGGTGTTGTTATGGGGTGGGAGAAGAAGATCGAAGAGCCAGAGTCCAATCTGGAAGTTGTGGATTGCACACATGGGCTGAGTATGGTGATGGCAGTGAAGGAGCAGTATGAACTTGATTTAATCAAAAAGTCGTCTGTGTTGAGTAACAAAGTTCTCAAGCATTCGTTCATCAAAGATATTGAAGATGTGATCGAGAATAACAAAACCACAACACACGAGACTATTGCGGAACAGATCAATGCTGTTATTGAGGACCCATCGAAAATCAATCTAAAGGTTCCGCAGGATCTTGTGCAGTCGTGCTACTTTCCTATCATTCAGAGTGGGGGGGACTACGACTTCAAGGTTTCGGCAACGTCCAACTCGGAAAATGTCAAGTTTGATATAATCACGGTGATGCTTGGTTCGCGCTATTCAAATTATTGCAGCAACATTGGCCGCACGCTTCTGATTGATCCGCCCAAACAGGTGCAGCAAATGTACGACACGCTTTTAGGTGTTCACGATGCGGCGCTGAAGGCCATGGTTCCGGGCAAGCCACTCAAAGGAGTTTATGCTGCTGCAGTCAAATATCTGAGGGACGAGGGAAAAGAGAACTTAGTGTCTTCTCTTCCAAAGGCATTGGGCTTCTCAGTTGGATTGGATTTCCGTGATGGTAATCTCTTGCTGAATGCGAAGAGTACAGTGCCATTCAAGGCAGGTATGGTGTTTAACTTGGCTGTAAGCTTCTCTGGATTGACTTTGAGCAGTAGTGCTAGGGCTTCAGCGAACGATGAAAGTGCTGTAAGTGTGGATTGAATCAAGGAAGAGAAGTGTTACAAAATTATGTCATTGATCTCATTTGTGCTGACATCTTTCTTTTTTGATGAATAGGTGAAGAACTTGTCTGAGTACGGGCTAGTCGTTGCTGATATGGTTGCTATAACTGACAAAGGTACGGATATTATGACTAAATTTGGGAGAGACCGTGGAGACATTTCTTATTCAATGTTGGACGAGGACAGCGGCGACGATGACGAGGAGTCGGATGAGGACGACGCTGACAGGAAGCTTGCCAAGAAAATCGCCAAGGAAGAAGCTGATGCGCCTTCTGGAGGAAGAAAGTCGAGTCGTCTGGCCGCTAATGCTGCTTCAGGTGCTGCGGACGTAGAGGGGGTTGCCGAAAGAGAGCGCAAGCAAATCGAGCTGATGGCACGCAAGAACGAGGAAAGGTTACGAGAGCTCGCTAGAAGTTCAAGAAAAAAGGGTGGCGACGAGAAGTCGAAGAAAGCAGAGGAATTAGAGGCGTACAAAAGCACCAAGAATTTGCCTGACAATGTCCTGCCTAATCAAGTCAAGGTTGATATGGCAAACCAATGTGTCATCTTGCCAATCTGCGGTAACCCCGTTCCATTTCATATCAGTACTATCAAAAACGTTGTGTTACCAGATCCTGATAACGCAGCATACCTGAGGATCAACTTCTACACTGGGGGCATGGCTGTCGGCAAGGATTGCCCAGAAAACACGTCTAAATTGGTGCAAAAATATGCTCCCTACGCGACTTTCATTAGAGAGGTGACATTCAGAAGTTTGGATAGCCACAGTCTCACTACGGTATGTTTGTATCCCATATGTATCTTTGTCTTTATTTCCATCTTAATCCTCTAACCGTGTTCATTATTTTGACCTGTCAGGCATTTCGTCAAATCTCAGAACTGCGCAAGCGAGCAAGAATGAAGGAGATTCAAGATCAGGAAGAAGCCAACCTCGTGAAGCAAGACAAACTCGTCAGAACCAAGAATGAGCGCGTGCCGCGTCTTTCTGACCTCACCATGCGACCTGTGTTTGCTGGAAGGAAGACTCAGGGCAATCTTGAATCTCATACGAACGGTCTTCGCTTCATTTCTACCCGCGGTGAGATTGTGGACATCATGTACGCCAACGTTAAGCATGCAATCTTCCAACCTTGCGAGAATGAGATCATGGTATTGATTCATTTCCATTTGAAGAACCCGATCATGGTTGGAAAAAAGAAACAGCAGGATATCCAATTCTTCACTGAAGTTATTGACGCCAGTCAAGCTGTCGATGCTGGTAAACGTAGTATGTATGACCCCGACGAGATGGATGACGAACAACGCGAACGACAGCTGAAAAAGAGACTCAACGAGGCTTTCAAAGACTTTGCCCGCAAGGTAGAAACAGTGGCGCGGAAGAATGGGTACTCACTCGAGTTTGACATTCCTTACCGTGATCTTGCGTTCACTGGAAACCCGCACAAAGAAATGGTGTCCATTCAACCGACTCTCAATTGCCTTTGTAACCTGACCGAGACTCCCTTCTTCGTGGTTGATCTGTCTGATGTTGATCATGTCCATTTCGAGCGTGTTACCTTCATGAGTAAAGCATTTGACATGGTCCTGATTAACAAAGATTTTACAAAGCAGCCGTATCGCATTGATATGATCGCTAACGAGGAAAAGGATTCTATTCAGGAATGGCTCACTGACATGGAGATTTCTTACACGGAAGGACCAATGAACCTGAACTGGAAACAGATCATGACGCATGTCGTGGGCGACGATCGATTTTACATGGACACAGAAGAAGACGAAGTGACGGCGAAGGAAGCAGGTTGGGAATTCCTCCGCATGTTTGGAAAAGACGAAGCAGATGACCAAGAAGAGAGTGAGGAGGAATCGGGCTATAGTGAACAAAGTGAAGAAGAATCCGAGGAGGAAGAAGATTCCGCCGACGAAGACTTTGACACCGAGGAGGAGGAGTCAGACTTTGATGGCGATGAAGACCTTGAAGAGCAGGGAATGGATTGGGAAGATATGGAAAGAGAAGCTGCAGCCGATGATCGTAGGAAAAAGAGGGACGGCGACGAGGATGATAGGCCCGCAAAGAGAAAGCGTCGTCGTTAAGACATTGATATGGAGGAACAACCATAATTTCATATTCTAAAACTGGTGATCATTCAACTGAGATGCGTACGTTTCGACGAGGGGCACGCTTTGCCGCCTCAACTAAAGCTTGCTCGCACTTCGATTTCAGAATCTCAATATCCTTCAATACACCAGTTGTTTCGCAGTTGTCCTCGGCAGCATAAACATCTAGCGTAGCCGCGCGAAGCTTTCCAAGAGAGAGCCTCGCGACTGCTCGACGGTGCAACGACTTGGAATGAGTGGAACAAATGAGCAATGCAGAAGATGCGTCGGCTTCTGCTTTTGCAAATTGTTTTAGCTTGAGGAACACCGCAGCCCTATTTGAATAGATTAACACCGGCGTTTTCAGCAATTCTTTGCTTTCGAGACAGCGGGTGTAGCATTCCAATGCTTCTTTAAATTGCTTCGCAGCAAAATACTCATTTCCTCTCGTGTGAATTTCCTCACAGGTGCCTTCAGCTGGAGATGAAATGACAGACTTTGTGATCTTCAACGTATCCATCCAAGTTGATAAGTCATGCAGGGCACTGTTTCTCTCCTCCGCATCTTGCACCGCATCTTGGCGAATGCGCTGCTGAAGCTGCCATTGATTTTCCATGCCGACGCTCCACTTCTTAATGATCAATTACTTTTAAAATTACTTAACATGAGCACAAAGTTGGTAAGAAAATGAATTCTTACCTACACGAGACGCCTTGTCTTTTTAATACAAATGTTAGATGTTACATTTCATTCTATCCTGGCCAAAGCGACCAAGTGATCATATTCTTAACCCACTTCTTTCTGTGCTCTTCCCCTCTTTTTCAGCAGCATGATAATAGCAAGCCCCTCTGAATTACTCCTTTTGTGCTGCCTTCTTCTTCTGATTGAATTTAAGCCCTTCCTCTGGATTCGTCAACACACTATCAAAAATGAGACCAGGAGATCCCTGTCCAAGAACATCTCCCTCGTCTTTCTGACCATCTGGAGATGGCTGGAAGTATTCCGGATCTCTTGTTGTTGCATCCTCATATGCCTCTTCGTCCTTTGTCAATTGTTCCAAATCCTTATCACATTCATAGGCATGCATTCTTGCCAATTCCAACGTTTCTAGGGAGTTAGTGGCCATAAGTTGAAGTTCTTCCTCCGAAACCTTCCGGACCATTTTGGCAGGATTGCCGGCCCAATATTGACCAGCTGCAACGACAGTTCCGGGCGTGACGACTGCCCCAGCCGCCACGATGGAGTTGGATTCCACCACCGCCCCGTCTAAGACTTGTGCACTGGCCGCCACAACACATGAGTCTTTCAATGTGGCGGCATGAACAATTGCTCCTGGCCCAATGGTAACATTATTTCCAATAATTGATGGAAAGTCCCCCTGAATTTTGGCCACATGAATTACCGCCCGATCGCCCACACTGGTATTATCGCCGATGACCACCTTGTGCACATCACCTCGCACGGTGGCTCCGTACCACACACTAGCATCTTTCCCCAGTGTCACATCGCCAATGACGCTTGCATTCGGCGCCACAAAGGCAGTATTGGTCGAGACGGTGGGAGCAACACCATCCACGGCCACAAAGCGTGTGGAAGGGACGAGACGCTCGGAGTATTTGACCACCTCCATGGATTTACCCAGGGAGTCGAGAGACTGGCCCACTTTACGGGCAGCGTTGGAGGCGGCGAGGACTACGCGGGCGCCGAGTGAGGTCATGTTATTTATTATGTTGTTGTTGTTTCTGCGAGGAAGGGAGTGTATTCAATGATGATGTCCTCCGCACTGTCCTCGATTCGATTGATGAATAGATAATAATTGATGAGAGATTGCATGAGAGATTTGAGAGGAGCTGAGGCGGCCGGGCGCGGCGCGGCGGCCCGCCCGCCGCCCGCCCGGCAGTGTTATTCGTGTAGATATGTATGTCGTCAGTTATTTTCCATTTGTCAGTTTGCATACTGGCACAACAGATCTTCATCAGCTTTCGACAGCTTTCGACGATGGCACAATAAAAAATAATTTTACCAACACTACCAATCATATCAACAGCACTGTACTTAGTACTGCCGCTATATCTTGTTCTCTTGACGTCTCCAGGTGACGACCAATCTACAATATTTATAGCGTAGCTTTCTCAGATAAATCAATTTACAATGGCGCCCTCAATGGACATTGATGACAATGTCGACAAAAAATCAAAATCCACCACCGCCGCCAAGAAGGTAGGCACGCCCTCTGCCTCCTCTGAAGAGGCGTCTCCGCACCCCGACATGTCTCTAGCGCAAGACATACATCGCGTCATGATGGTTCACTGCTCAACTTTGTCAGTGGAGGACGCCACGGCGATTATTGGCATGGATCCAACTGCATTGCTGGACAAGGTGATCAGCAGGGTTGGGACCGGCGGGAAGAGTGTTGAGGAGGCTATTAAAGAGAATGAGGTCAAGTACAGTAAGACAGAGGAGGACAGCACAGAAGGCAAGAAGAAGGATGAAGAAGAGAGCTCTGATGAAACAGAAGAAATTGAACCTCTCCTAAATGCGGCACTATACCGTCATCTCCAATCTACACTAGGATACAACAAATCCGACGCTCTGAGCGAAGTCAACCTCACCGCAATCGAAACACATCATGAATCTATCATCAAAATTCTGCGTGAGAATATTACCAAAGCCAAAGATGAGGCTGGTGACATGGAAGTCCTACACGCACACATGGATGTAGCCCGATACTGTGCCAAATGCACCACCAAGGAAATGGCCCTATCAGCTTACGAAGAGGTGGTCGCCTTGCCAAAATTAAGTATCGGGAAGAAGCTCGATGCCTACCTTGAAATGACACGTGTGTGTTCCTTTTGGGGTGATTGGAAATCAATGAATGAAACACTCACCAAGGCTGCCAAGGTCATTGAAAAGGGTGGCGATTGGGATAGACGTAATCGTCTCAAGGCATACCAAGCGATGAGCTACCTTTGCAGTAGAGATTTGAAATCGGCAAGTTCACTATTGTTAGAAGGAATCGCCACATTTTCTTGCATGGAACTTTGCGAATATTCTGAGTTTATTATGTATGCGATTGTGACAAATTTGTTGTATTTGAAACGGACGGAGGTGAAGAAGAGTATTATTGATGGGAGTGAGATTTTGCAAGTTGCCAAGGATATTCCCGTAGTAGTAAGTTTTGATGCAATTGAAGAGTGTTAGAGCTTGATGCTTCAGCACCTGTTGATGCGTACAACTCACAACAACCTTCTTTTTTTCTTGACATACAGATGCAACTGGCCAACACGCTCTACGATTGTGACTACAAAGCCTACCTCCATACGCTTGTTGATCTCCAACCTCACCTCGTAGCTAATCGATACCTTCAACCTCATGCTGGTTACATTCTTCGCGAGCTTCACGTTTTGGCATTCCAGCAGTTCCTCGACTCCTACCAATCCGTCACTCTGGAGAGTATGGCCACATCATTTGGTGTTGGAGTTGAGTTTTTGGACTTGCAGCTCAGTCGATTCATTGCTGCTGGGAGACTTACAGCCAAGATTGACAAATATGGTGGTGTTGTAGAAACGAATAGGCCGGATTGGAAGAATGCTAGGTATCAAGAAATGATCCAGAAGGGAGATTTGCTGTTGAACAGGATCCAAAAGCTTGGGCGGGTTGTCGATTTGTAATCTGTTTTTTCTAGAGAGCAATATTCATGCATCCGCTTGATTCATAGTAATGAGTTCTAATCAAAAGTGTTCTACATGTGGTTGCTGCATTAGTTTCTGTCATGACGCTGCACGTGGCAGCAAGATAGGCGACCCACAAATTATATTTTCTTTCGTGAATACCTTGATGGATAAGGACGATTTCAAAGGATACTGCGGAAGTTTGAAGGTTACGATGCATCAACATTGCGAAAGACCTGCCTGCATTCTTTGCAATGAAGCATCTCTCCTGGCTTCACTTCATGAATTGAAAATTTTTGTTCACACGCGACGCACTCAATCTGAGAAATTCCCCTCTTGCGGATATGCGTTTCTTCCTTGTCAACTTGATATTCCAGTTCATCAATCTCTGCTTGAATTTTGCTTGCCTCAGCAATGCTGACTTGTCTCATTGCATTCGTCTTTTTCTTCTGTAACGCTTCAATCATCTCTTTCATTTCGGCAGCAGTAGGTAGGACAAAACGTAATGGAAAGAGTCGTCGTAGTTCTTCATCAGCGCTTGTTCATCACCTGCCTCAGCTGCTTCAACATTCAAAGTAATTGCATCTTCCAATGCCTCTCGGGTTAAGAACTCCTTGCGAGCATTGGCTAGCGTCTTCTCACAAAATTCATTGAGGAGTTCATCATTGCTTTTCGCGTAGGTCCATGCTTGTCTATCATGTGGTACATTGAAATTACCTTGTTCTCCGGAATAAAGTGTGTTTGACTGATGGATATCTCTTTGACCAACTCTATCGTCAGCATAGCCACACACTTTGTCATCTATGTAAGAACACATGAATAGAGGATTACTCAAAACAGCTGCACTAATATCTAACCTTGGCGTCCAAGATTTTGGTGGCTGAACAGAAAGGAATGAAGAATCGTAGAATGAAATCACTCGATCACCTATCGAAGAGATGAACTCTTTAACTCCATCATGTTTTTGCTTCCTCGCCGTCTCTTCCTTTTCCTTCTGGCGTCGCTCTGCATCCAACTTTTTCCGTCGCTCTGCATCGAACACGTCTTCGAAACTAGAAGCGGTGCTTTCTGTAGACACCGACAATAGTTTTGGTACTCTTGATTCCATTGTCCTTAATCCTGTGCTCGGAGATGTTTGTGTGATTGCAAAAACAAGGTGTGAAGTGGTACAATAAGATGAGAGTAAAAAGGACGCGTTTCATCCAAGAAGTTGCACAAAAAAAGTGGCATTTTCTTTCCTGTTTAGAAGAAACAACACAGCCGCGTCGTACACTCTCACAAAAAACTCAGTCTCCTGCCTGCGCGCTGAGCCAACGGGCTTCGCGTCTTGTGGGGGGGGGCTTGGAGGCAGAGTGGCATGCGGCATGCAATCACACTCCCACAACTTACAACAGGAGCTTACTTTGACACTGTTTTTGATGGCAACAATGAAGAAGATGAAGACGATGAACAGCTCATACAGTAGGGGCTGCATGCAAGCCTACTTCCTATTGACGCTCAGCCTCTCAGCTTCCATCTCCGCGGCTCTTAACTCGGAGACTGCTTGCCTCGGCTGCCCACTCAACGCGGACGAAAACTCACCATATGCAAAGTACAAAAATTGGGAAGATGCACCAGCAAGTTGGGAAGAGTATGGACACGACAACGATGAATCTGTTTGTGGTGTCCCCAGGTTGACTGTTGAGCAGTGGGAAAAGGGAAAATATTGGCAGAAGAACAAACCAGTCATCGTGATGAATGTTACAGAACATTGGCCTGCGGTTGAGCATTGGAAGAAGTAAGTTCACTTTTAGACATTACTTGCAATATGTATGGTGTCATTTGGTTTGTTTGCATTTCAATCACAAATATATTGCAAAGTGTCATTTGGTTTGTTTGCATTTCAATCACAAATATCTGACCAGACAATTTATATTCTTGTTATCGCGCCCTCTTCAGGCAAGAAATGCTGAAACGATACTTTGATGCCGAAGCTACTATGGGAGAGGCGCGCCTGTTAGGGGAGACAGGACCTGACGACGCGGGTCATACATTGACCCCAACAACAGTTGGGACATTCATCACTCAACATATGTATGACCCCTTGAAATATTTCTTTGATCGCAAACTTCGTGCTCCGCAAGGGATGCTTGATGATTGCCATCCCTATCCACAGCCTACGCGTGCTTATTTAGAAGATGAAATGGCTTATGCTATCGAAGCTCCGTCGCACAAGATGAAGGTAGATCCAAGAGATGATATTTGGAGGGACCATCTTGCAATATCGATCGGAAAGGACTTGACAGGACTTTCGTTTCACCATCATGGACCTGCTTGGAATGTTGTGATATTTGGAGCGAAGAGGTGGATTCTATGGGATCACAATAGGTTCAAGAATAACATGACTCGACAAATGCGCATCGTGAGACAACTTGACGATGCAGAGTTGGCAGATAGGGTCCCGCCATCGGATGTCCGATCACATGTACTGTCTTCGCCGGAATGGATAAAGTATTTATATCCTAGCCCGGAGCGTCAGGAAGAGATACGTGCACATGGGCATGATTGTATCCAACGAGCTGGTGAGATGATGTTTGTGCCGCGAAGATGGATGCACAGCGTTATCAACATAGGTGATACAGTATCCGTGATCTCTGAAGTTGGACATGCGAAAGGGGAGGGTAAAACAGAAGAAGACTTTAACTATGATCCATATGAGAGTAGTGATGATGAACAGGAAGACGTCAATGACGAGGGCTTATCAACTGAAGAGAAAATTCGAAGACGAGGCCCTCCTCCACAATGGCTATGTGCAGACCAGAACCCGAACCATCCGGCCTGTATTTTCTGTGCAAGGAATCCCTACAATCCTGTTTGTGGCGATGGTTTTAGAGACGAGGAGTCATCTGATGATTCTTTTGACGAATAGACAAGCAAGTGCAGAGTATAAAAGTGAGTTATAAGTAAAAAAGGGTAAAAATAAGAAATGTTTATTGTATGGAAAATCTGGTTTGAGAATATCTACGATATTATTGTGTCTAAGATATTCTGTGAATGATAATACCAATTTAAAGTTAAGTAGGTCATCTGCTGATGTAGATGGATGTTATGATGAATCAGAGGTTAAACACCCCCGTCTCAACCTTCTTCTGATTGATGTGCCTCTGATTCTGAATGAAATACATCTTCTCAACAATAACAGCACTGTAAAAAACAACTCCATCAAGACTTGCCTGTGTGGTGTTAACGCTCAATAAAATACACACACACATACACTGATTGGTAGAAACGTTGATTCTCCATCTCCACCGTATGCATCAATAAATAAATATATAGTATGAAATCCCCAGCCAGAGAACAAGAATAGTACCACCACTCTCCAAAAGTGCTTTAACTATCCTTGTCCACGCTCTTTCTCGCAATTCTCGCCGATCGTCGTCCAGCTGGAGTTGACACACTGCCAGCGCCTTTGGCTGCCTTCTTCGTCGACGCTGGAGATAAGATGCTTGGCTTGGGCGTTTTTTTCGGCGTAGACTTCGCCTTCGTCGCTGCTGCGCCTGTAGGCTTCAACAGCGTGAAACCAACAGCAAGCACGAGCAAGCATACGATTGCACCGATCTGTGGTGTAAAGCATGGGTGGTAAGTATTGTCAGTTTGAGAGAGCGAAGGGGAAATGACTCAGCGTGATAATTCAAGACGAAACCAGGAACAAAGAATCCTACGAGTGTTGTGCCATCATCTCGAGAGGAAGAAAATAAGGTAGTCTTACCACAATAGGGGAAGTTAAATCGAGGTCCATGGTTGTTTGTTACTGCGGTGACGATTCATATGTACATAGGGATTTTAAAAACGGTCGTTGGTGTCAACGCTTTTGAATTTTTGGCGAAACCAATTGAAACCAGAAAAAGAGAGAGAGAAGAGGAGAAGAGAGAAGGTATCGCGTCGATTGATGAGGAGATAAAAGGAAGATACGCTACTTACTCTCTAGGAAGTATGCTATGCCCGAGGGTTATGAATAAGTATACTTGTAACTTGTAAGAACTAGATCGATAGGCATACTAGTTTTTAACTATGTAAGCCGCTGGAAAGAACTATGACATGTGGGAGTATTCTTCTACATCATCACAACTGAGACTTGTCTCAATATCTCACAAGAACGTTTAGGCAACCATCCTTTGATGAACACACACATGAGTGGTACAAATACCCACATCTACCCAAGGCCTAAGGATCGATTGTGTCTTCTGGAAATGTCTGTGATTGAATGATTTTTTGTTTTTTCATCCATTCGTATTACTTCGTCCAGTTACAAGTTAGTTGTGTCATATTAAATCTCCCATACCTCATCCTTCATATTTCTGGCCTGCCACGCCCTATCACCTCCTTCACAATATGGAACAACCCTGCAAACCAAGTCTCTATTCTGTAGCTGCTTCCCCAGTCTAATACATTCTTGGTATGCCCAAGTACCCAAGCAACTGAAACCTTCCTCTTTTGCATGAGCCGCAAGCTCTGCAGCCTCATCATATGGCATCGACAATACATATGTGCAAGTGGATGCAACATACTCTATCGTGATTTTTTTATTGTTGAAAGTTTCATCTAGGAGGAGAATGTGAAAAGGATCATTATCATCCCTACTGACTTGCGCATCATCAATTAGCCACTCGATAGGTCCTTTATTACCAGCTCCACTACTACCAGTTTCTGTTGATGGCGCCTTTTCATCTCCTGGGATAAGAGTCTTATCACGTTTTTCTGTCTCCTGTTCAGTTCCTGGAATTGTTGTAGTGGTCGACATTAGCTGAGTAGTAGAGGTTGTCGACACATAATATTGGTTGAGGCAACAGCAGTTTGAGGTCACGACGAATGCGGCTGAGGATTGGAGAAGGAAGGCGGCAGCGAAAGCGGCTACCAAAAACGCCATAGCACGTGATAAAGCGACGACCATGTTGTTAGCCAGTGTTTCGTGTGGTAAGTAGGTACATATGGTGAACCGATGACGATGAGCGGAGCGGAGCTGGAGTGGTAGAAGATGAAGAGGGAGGAGGAGGAAAACTCGATATACTAATTCCCACACATGTGGAAGGCCTTTCTTCTTACAGGGACGAGACGTTCGTGACCACAACATAACAACAAGGAGCTAAATGAAGCACATGTAACCTGATGTGAACAACTGGTCTTTCTACATTGGATGAAAGCCTGACAGACTAAAGTGGTTGATTGGCAATTATTTTATACTTCCCATTGTAACTTGCAACAGTGCCACTCTGAGAAGAAACTTGAGAGTGCAATATACCTGCAGAGCAATTGAAATCAAGCGAAGCCATTCACAGTCAAGAAATCGCAGAAGTATTGTACAATAAATCCCCCATACAAAACTTCATCTCCTTTAAGTGGATCCAACAACTTTCCAAGTCTTTTTGAAGTCTTCTGTCTCGATGACCAAGTAGCCCTCACTCACACCAGGAGTAGATGGCCGAAACTTGACTATAAACTCAGTATCCTCCCTCTGCTTTAGCGATCCCTCAGAAGGCTCAATACTCCAGTCACTAGATGTTCCGTCAGCGAAGGCTGCACGGAAATCTGCAAATCCCATGTATGGGTTACGGAGCTGAATCGTAGACAGAATGAGGACGAAAGTCAGTTCAAGCATTAGCAAAACGATTCACAATACACGTATATACGAGAACAAAAGTCAGTTCAAGCATAAGCAAAAAAAACGATCCAAAAGACACGTATAGATCTTCACAGTAAGCAACAAATAACTTACTCCCATTGTATGTGTCTCGACCCTATTGAGTGCCGTCTTGATCTGGATCGTGCCCTCAATGTCATCACCAACTGTCACAGCTCCAAACTCCTCATCGTAGTCAAAGTCAGCAACACGCTCGACCCCAAACTTGGCAAGCTGCCGCCAATTCTCCTCAGCCGATGTTTGTTGTTGATCAAAGTTTTCAGTCATTGCTTTCAGCTGAAGATTTTTAGCACGCACTTCTTGCTGATTTGCCCAATTCTCCAACTGTTGAGCACGAGCAGTGTCCATACCCGGGTTCTTATCGCGCAGTGTATCAGCGTATCCAGTGGAAGTACCCCATGCGTTCTTCGCACTCATCATTTTTGAATTTGCAAGCTGTGGAACGTTATCCATTTTCTCCAATTGCTTGTTTCCATCACCTGCTACACCCATTTGTCCATCTCCTCCGTCGAATTCATCGGCAAAGTCGACGTAGTCTGCGAAGCTACCAGGGCCAAATGATTTCACTTGAGATTTGTCCATTTTGTTAGCCTCGCGAGACTGCGCTTCAACATCAGGGGTGTCCTCTTCTGCGTAGAGCTCCGCTGAGAGATCGTCAAGGTAGCCCATCTGGAGGGAAGAAGGTGATGATAGATGAATTCTGGCGTGTTGCACACATGATGGCGCAAACGCACTTGTAGTGGCAGCAGTGCCGATGAGAGTAATGGTGATGGGCTTTGATAGGAGATTCATGTCGGTAGTATTGTATCCAAGCGAAGTCTTTGTTGTTGATGTTATTGATTGGATCCAATGGGTGTCAAGCTGCAACTGAAAATGGGAATGCTTCGATAAGGAAAAGGAAAAGCAGCTTTCGATTTTGGATTATTAGATTTTGGAGGAACATGAACATGGATGTGTGCGTCATTTGTCCGGAGAAAGATTGATGGACGTTCAGTCCTGTGTCGTGTCCTGTACCTATGATGGTCGAGAGGAAAGGACGTGTGTCTTCAATCAACGTAACAATTTACGTTGGATTCAGTATGATATGTGTTCCGAAAACTTTGAATAACACGTCTAAGAAGTTCCAAGTCGCCAGTCGCCACAGCCACCGAAAGGAACAATGCCGAGATTCGATAGATATGAAACCAACGTTCTGCTGCAACAAACAGCCCACAACTTTTCCACGTCAAGCAACAACACACATATTTTGCCGTTCTTCCTCCTATCTTCATCATAAATTGAGGACGCACTGAACTCTTGACACTTAGAACCAAAATATTCGACAGACTGGTGAAAGAATTCAAGGTAATGCAGAACAAATATAAAATGCCGACTCCATCGTTACCTACCCTCTACTTTGACAAAGAACGATCATCTGGGAAACAAGATGCACTCAAATCCCTTCCGTCGGAAATAGTAAACAATGTCTCTTCGTTTCTGGACTGGGGCGATCTCGCTCGTCTTGCATGTGTGCAATCAAGCTGGAAGAATGTGGTTGCCGATGCTGCTGAGTTCGGTGGACGAGAGGCAACTTGGGAGCTGACTACGTGTTTGTTTGGGGGTGAGAAGTTGCAAGAGGAGGGCACGAACGACAATTTACTCAATTTGGAAAACTCTATGAATACAAGAGGGTTGGAAAAGAATGAACCATTGGCAGTAAGGTATCTCACTCAAATGGCAGGTGTGCCTGTAAATGAGGAAGAATTGCACAAGATTGCTACCTCAAGTGAAAGTGAACACGAATGCAACAGTATTTTGCCAACCGATTGGAAATGTGGTGACGCTACCAACGCTTCTGGTGCCGATGAAGAAGCTCTTTTGTTGCTTGCGAGATGCCAACTTGACGGTACAGGTGTGAAATCCCCCAATCCTGTATTGGCGCTTCATTACCTCCAAGCAGCTTATCATTTGACAAAATCTGTCAAAGCAGCACATACTCTTGCGCTAATCTATGAGTACCCGCAGCAATCGAACAATCTTGTGCCTATTGATGTTTGTGCCGCGTTTGCCTGGTTCAAAGCTGCCGCTGAGGGTGGTTGCGTGCCATCCATGGCAGAGCTTGCGTTGTGTTATGAGCTTGGTTGTGGAGTCACTCAATCTGATGAAAACGCTCTCGACTGGTACATGAAAGCTGCTTCAGCTGGATGTTCCTCCGCGCACTTCTCTGTGGGAGAGCACTACGAGGAAGGTCGCAGCGTTCGTCTCGACCACGAGGAGGCATGCATTTGGTATCATCGTGCGGCTGTTATGGGAGAGGAAGATGGAGTAAGAGGTTTGCGTAGATTAGAGGATGTTGCAAGGAGAGTATTGCCCAATGTGGGTGATATTCTCAATGTGTAAAGCGCCGGGAAGGCGCAATTGTACATGTATAGAAGTAGTTGCTCTAACTTCAAATAGAAGAAGTAACTTTATTTGTTCTTCGAGAGTATTTATTTAAGTAAATACTACCATGTTTCGAACTCCCAGCTAGCAGTATCATCACCACCATCAGATCCTACCCATTCAGCGCCGTCTTGTATGAAGGCATCTTCCTTTGAAAAAATGAATGGCATGGCATTCAAAGCAATATCAGCAGTGCCTATATCTCGATGGATCTGCGCAATGAGATCTGGAAACGTCTCAAATTTTTGTTCTGGTCGGAGGAAACCTATGAGCTGTAATCTCATTGTTTCGCCGTAGAAATCATCTTCAATTTCATCGATAACGTCGCTCTCTTCATCCTGATCTAACATGCTGTCGGAAATTGCTTCGTTGATAACTGCCTTTGGACTGCTTTTGGTTATCAAATGAGCCTCAACAATCTTTTCTTTGTTTTCTTTCCCTTCAAATGTAGGTGAGTAGCCCACATTGACTACCGCTTTGATTGGCCCATTCCTTCCTTCTTTCTCGCCTTCTATCACAGCCCAGCCGAAATAAACGCCAGTCTCAACGTCTTCTAATGCAGATTGAAATAGTGAGGCAGGAAGGTTGGCAGTTGGCACCCCTAAATTTTTGCCTCCGCGGCCGTATCCTGTTGCAACTTGTCCCCGCAGACGTAATATTGGATTTATCGACTCCCATGGTAAATCTTCGTCAACATCAGAGCTTTCTGCATCTTCAACATCCAAGTCTGAATCAATAATGATGTCCTCCTCCTCCTCCTCCTCCTCTTCCCTATCTCCCTCTACGTTTTGAACTGCAGTCCCATCCAACTCTGTTGTCATCTCTAAATAGTGCTCAACTTCTTCTCTAGTTGCCTTTCCATGAGTAGAAGCACCTGTTTCGTCAGTCGGGCTAAATTTGAGCTCTGATTCGTAGTCTTCATCATTTGAATTCATTTTTTCACCATCATTCCAATCACTCGGAGAAAGCGCATTCAAAGAGGCAAATGCCTCTTCCATTCCTCTTTGTTGACCGGTGTCGCTGCTATCGCTGATGGCATAATGATCGCTTCTTCTACATTTGACAGCGCTGGCAGAGATGCTCAAGCTTGTTGAAAATGCTGAGCTCGATAAGCAGTAACAGAGCAGTAGGATTGAGAGTAGTAGATGCGGCAGCATCATCATCGATATCCGCTCTGTGTAGTGTGGTGCAGATAGCCGTGGTACTTGTGTTACAACATACAGTACACGATAACGTCGTGAGGTTACAGGTGTATCGTAAGTACCTATGTACACGGTGACGGTGCCGATCCGATCTTTTATTTACACACACACTTCTGTGATTGCTTTTTTGCGGGAGAAGCCCTTGTTGGCGGGAGACACAAAGGTAGCACAAACACGCGTCGAAAAGATGTTAAAGTGTAGTATCAATGCCCGCTACAATACCTATTGTCATAAATAAAACATCAAGCATGACAAACAGTCCTCTCCACAACGATGCGGCAGTGCCGCCACCGATACCATCGACGATGCAATCATTTGCTACTCCTGTTCAACATTTATCGAGATTGAGTGAATTGAAGTCGCTTGGTGGCAGCCCGATAGAGCTATGGGTCACTTTCGCTATCAAATTCCTGGACAGTCTTGCCAATTTCTCAATGCATACAATACTAGTGCTCTATCTGACCCAAGAGTTTGCTTACTCAGATGTAAAGGCTGGCTCAGTATATGGTGGTTACGGGGCTTTGATAACAATTTACGGAATTGGAACCGGATTAATCATTGATAGAATTGGTGTCGTGAAGTCAATGTCTTCAGGAGTGATCATTTCGCTTGCTGGGAGGTTGATCATGCTAATTGTCACAGCATCTACTCTGGGACAAGTGATGCTGCTAATTTCACTGCTAATAGTTATTCCACTTGGGAACAGCTTGATGTTCCCTACCATGATGATTGCAATTCGAAGGTACACAGAGGAAAAGAATCGCAATTTCGTGTATGGATTGTTTTACACTATTATGAACATCGCACTAATCATCAGTGGTCCATTGATTGACTTGTTCCGGCTCCTTCTTTCGGGTGATGATAATATTCTGCCCGATGGAAGCGTCGAGCCAGCAAAATTAACATACTTCGCTTGGACTCCATATAGAGGTATTCTTGCTCTGGAGTTGCATGCACTGTTGTAGAGTGTATACTTTGTTTATTCTTGAGAGAAATCAAGGTCGAGGAAGTTGACGCCACTGCTGCATTGGAGAGAATGAATGACGACGATGCTACAAGTGCTGCTTCTACGATAGCAACACAACAACGAACATCAAGCTTTGTCGTATCAAAAACGCCGCCATTACAATCAATGAAGACCACACTGAAAAAAGGCTCCTTCCGGAGATATATGGTACTCGGAATTCTCCTCACCAACATTAAGTTGATATGGAGGCATTTGGATGCAACTTTACCAAAGTACATGATACGCAAATTCGGTGCTGATATCCCTTTTGGGTCGATTATTGCTCTTGAGCCTTTTTCGATTATGCTCTCAACACCAATCATTACGTTCTTTGCGGAAAACTCAGAGTCTCTTCCAATGGTGCTTCTTGGCGTTTCTATAGCATCTCTCTGCCCGATCTTTGTGGTTATTTTTCCGAGCTTTATTTGGGCATTTTGTGTCTTTCTTGTTTTGTTCGGACTGAGCGAGTCAATATGGAGTCCGCGATACTACTCCTTGTCAGTTTCATGGGCGAAAGAAGGACACGAAGGAATATTTGCCGCTTTGGCCTTTGCACCGACTTTCCTAGCACAGCTTCCTGCTGGAGCTTTGAGTGGATTTCTACTTCATACGTATTGTCCAAATGAAAACTACTGCAATGGGACACCACTTTGGGGTATTGTATTTGGTATGGCTCTTCTCTCGCCCCTGATGATGTTAGTTTGGTGGAGATGGCTGAGTAAGGAGGATGATGAAAATGTACATGATGACTCAAATGAGGTAGCATATGACAATGCGAACGTCAATAGTGATGATTCGTTGGATGAACCCTTATTAAGAACTCCATAACTCATAATATATGTATGCAATAACAGCATAAAAATTAATATAACAGTCATTTTATCTAGTCTGTTGGCCTTTCTTCCTCTTACTTGAACCTCAAGATTAATCACCCTATTTCTCTTTCATCGCTCTTTGCAGAACACCCTTCCAGTGTCCTCATCCTTAGTAATGATAAATGCCGCAACGTCTTGGCTTGCATTGTTGACTGTAGCAGTCTTTGCCCACGTATTTACAAATCCAGCCAAACCTGTCTGCTTGTACTCGGGTCCAAACTTCCCAGTTCGAAACGAATACGTTGTAGAACAAGTTGGGCACGCCACACAGGGGTCGGCGCCCCATACATCTTTGTCGACTAGAAGTTTACCTTTGAACAGGTCGAAGCCACACCTGGGACATCTTCCATCCACTGCATAGTATTTTCCATTGACATTCGCAGAAGCAATTGTTTGGTCTTCGCCGAATGCCCATCCTTTTATTTTCATATTTTCTGGCAAAGTCACCCCCGTTATCTCTTGACCACGACCTCCATTGATACTTTTGATATCATTTTTGCGGGTGCCAGCTGTATCGTCTAAAGCCCTTTTGAGATTCCCTGCCTTACCACGGCGTCCTCCCATGAGCTGCGTTGTAGATGTTGTGGTTGTGATGGAGGAGCGCGTTGTAAATCCAGTTGCCACACTGCTGCTGCTCGCCACCAGGATGATAGAGGCAAGTAAGCTTGTATGATTGACCATCATCTTACCCTCAAACAATAAGACTCTTCACTTGCAAGAAGTGCTTGCTGCAACGGACGCACTACGTTACGTTATCAATCTCATGGAGTGAGGATTAGATTGTGAGGATTGACGTGTGTATTGACGAACAAAAGAAGGCGACGCCGTCCAACTGACCATTTGGCCACATAATTATCCGATTAGGGAGCCGAAATATCCGACTATCCGGTCGCGTGGCGGTACAATAAGTATTATGCACCCCTGCGTACACAGCCTTACACAGCCATGATGACGCATCAGTAGATAAGCGCTATGTAGATACTTAGCCTCTAAAATATCTCTCAGACGAAGAGTTGTTTATTGAGCTACTATCTAGCTACTAAGTCACTACATACTCTACTTTATTGTATTAGAACGATGTTGTTGTTCATTATTTGTCGCCTAGCCAAATTCTAATAATGTCACTAATTGACGCATAAGAGCCTATTCCCAGGAAGATGAATCCAAGCCAAAACAAGAAAATACATTTCATCCTCCTATTGCGAAACTTCCCTTTCTTTCCAGATACGCTGCATAGACGACTTAGCAACGATGGCCTGGGATGAGGTTGCCGTGATGGAGGCCCCGGTGACATTGTTGCGTCAGTTATTGATTCAAGATGCTCAATTAATGCCAGTTCTAAAATTGGAGGAATAAGCAACGCGGTAGAAGTGCCTGCAAGTGCTCCTGCAAGCGAGATCAATGACTGAACATTGGGAATAATAACAGCTACCAAATACGTCCCAAAGACCAATACCATCCGAAGAGGAAGTGAGTCTCCCAGAATCTGTTCCGACAACGCTTCAGTGATGTTGGAGATGAGAGATGTCCTAATGTCGTCCTTTTCCTCGTCGTTGTTGTTCTCCTCAAAACCATCGTACATTTGATTTGTTGTATTGTACTCACTTATTCGTGCGTTGTCATGTGTGCTCAGTGACGCCTCTTCATTTTCCGGTAGTGGCGGCATTCGTTCAAAGCCTGTCAAATCGAACTCATCATCAAAGTTGTTGTCTTCCTGATAACGAAATTCGCCCCGGTGGGTCAGCTTCCAGACAAGCTTTGAAAATTTGGGTCCAAGTAGTTCAATTGTTGGAAATAATTGTAGAGGATAAGTGAAGAGAACCGACAGACTGACTACAGTGTTGGCAGCCATCACATACGCAATCAAATGATTGTCATCCTTGTACTTCTCTAGCAGAAATGCAGTGATGCTACCATTGTCCACTGATCCAAAGGCGTAAACACAAATGTTTGCAAAGAGAGCAAAGATCACAGCAACACAAGTCATTGCTGACCCAAATACCTTCTTAAATTGTTTTGGATGTTTCATTGCACTCTGAATTGGTAAAATGAGACAGATGCCCTCGTACGAATACAGAACTGCGCAGACTGCCAAAGGTACAGATGTCCATTCCAACTCGATTGCTTCCCTCGGCCGGTTCATCCATACCGCAAAAACAGTGTATCCAATAAGTCCAAAGCCCACAAACAACAGTACAGTCGCAATGACCATAACAGGGGTCAATGCTTTTAGCGAACGGATGAATGTCAATGCCATAATAAATGGCAAAGCTACTGTCATGACCCCCACATGAGTTGACAGAAGTATTGGCACATTGCCAGGAATCAGCTCCCCCACAGCATGGATATTTTCCCCAATGAAGGAGAAGAATACCGTACAAACAGATAATTGTTGCACACAAACAGCAGTGGAAATGAATTGTTCAAATGTCTCTCCAAACGCCCATTCTCCGATATCAGGATATGTAAGCGCCGACGAGGCAAGCGAAGTCGAACTCGATGATTTCTTCATCCCTCCGTTTTCTTCCTGCTCTAGATTATTGCTGCGTTCTATATACCGTTTGATTTTGACAATAGTATAGCAGTTATATGAAGTCCAAATGCTAACGAATGCAATCGCCAGCGTGCCCACGATGTAGCCCATCTGTGAAATGGCCCATGGCAACGACAAGCAGCCTGGCCCAACATAACCTTTCAGTAGATGGATGAACGTAGACATCGAAGATGTTTTTGGAGAAGAGCCCACTAATTCGTCACCATCCTCATTGTGACCGTTTTGAAGTCCCGCTTCGTCATCGTTGTGATGCAGGCTACTATAATTTAAAGAAGACTCAGTAGTTGCGTGGTAATTTGGGACTGGTCTCCAGTACTCTCCAGAGTTAGTGGTAGCTGATTCGGCAGCACCATCATTGTCCAAGAGGGGCTGTTGGTTGCTCTCCATTTTGTATTTATCGTTGATTATGATGAGCTTCTTCAGCTTGATTAGATACCGAGAGATGCGTACCTATGTAGCTAGAGATAGTACCTCTTGATCTTCCATCTGTCACGGGTCTTGATTCTTGATTCCTCCCCGTCGCGATTGGAGTATGTTGTAAACACAATCACAATGAAGAAAGATAAAGCAAGATAACAACGAAGGCTTCCCATTTTAATATCATGCTGGAGAAAAAGGCATTCCTAAGCATCTCCTATGGCGACACGCCTCTAGGAACTCTGCGGCTGACCCTCCGCCCCGATATCGTCCCTCGAACAGTTGAAAACTTTGTCCACTTCCTCACCGCCCCCCGCGGGTACCGCAATTCAACATTCCATCGCATCATTCCCAAGTTCATGGCGCAGGCAGGCGATTTCATCAATCACGATGGAACAGGATCCGCTTCAATTTATGGCCGATCCTTTGCCGACGAGAACTTCCACTTATCGCACAGTCAGCGGGGCGTCCTCTCGATGGCAAATTCTGGAAAAGACACGAATGGTTGTCAATTCTTCATAACTTTCGGTCCCACTGCTCATTTGGATGGGAAGCATGTGGTGTTTGGATACGTGGATTGGAGAGAGGATGGAAAGAGTGCGGATGTCTTGGACAAATTAGAACGAGTTAGGACGGATAGGAGGAATGGTGATAGACCTCTGGAACGTGTTCAAATTGTTGATTGTGGCATTTTGGATGACAACAATAATAAAGCTACGAATGCCACGACTGCTACTACTGAATTCCCGGGGAACAAATTAGCGGGGGAGGCAAAGAAGAATAAATTATTGCAGGCATATGGGGACAAGAATCCCGCTACTGCTGCTGATAATGATGAGATTGATTTAGATGAGGAGGAGGAGGAGGAGGAGGAGGAGGAACAAGATAAAGAGAAAATGGACAAAAACATCAATAGCAACTCCGCGAAAGACGCAGAGGAAATTGATTTGGATGATGAACACGATGAAGAACAGCCTATCCCGGGAGAAATCAATGATCAGCAACCTTCGGAAGATGACCCCCAAGTGCAAAATAACAAGGTGTCGTCAAAGAAAGCTGCATTACAAAAACGTCTTGCTGCCCTTCGGACAAAGATCAATCAGTCTCGCACTCTCAATCGACGTGAAGTTCATGCCGAGGCTACGCGTATGGGAACTGAGGAGGCTACTTTGAAGGAACGAAAGAGACAAAACAAACAAGACAAAAATTCCAAGCAATCGGAGTATGATACATATGTGGTTGGCAAATTACAAAGTGCAGGGGGAGATGACAGTAGAGCAAGCGCAGATAGTAAGGCAGAACAGAAGAGGCTGGCTAGTCTGTCACAACCTGCTTTTGATAGTATTCGCCAAATGAATGCACGCTCAGAGAAGAAGGAACGATCTCAAAATCCAGTCAATGACTACTACAACCCCGAAGGACAATATTCAAACTACGAACGAAATTTGAAGTCAATACGGCACAGGGGTACTGCATCTGCTACTACTGACTCCTATGATCCTACCATGGCAAGCTATATAAACAATAATGACGCTACCAGCGCATCCGAAAGAGATGGGGCCAAACGTCTAGCAAATGAAATGAAACGAAGGGTCGAAAAGAAGATCAACAAGAAGCGCAAGATCGAATTTGATGAGACTGATGTATCATACATCAATGATAGGAACAAGAGATTCAACCAGAAAATTGGACGCAATTTTGACGAACACACTGCAGAGATCCGACAGAATTTGGAGAGGGGTACTGCTCTTTGATAATGTGTACTCCTATATCCTAGAAATAATTATAGTCAGTACATCAATGTATACAGTTGTTGGGGTTGCTACTACTCTTCTCTTGCATACTTTCACTCACTTCCATTGCTTCTTCTGAAGCTGACGATACTTTTTACAACATATCTACTTAACTTTTTACCTTCATTCACACCCTTGACCTTCACCCCGCGCTTTCTACTTTCTATTGATGGATCACGTCCGGCTCGCCCTCTTTTGTCCGCGTCCCCCGTCCCCCAGGCCAGAGCAATAGTATGGTAGATACGTATCAAAAGAAAACGTATCAAAAAAGATAAGTAGATTAGGTGAGCAAACAAGAGCCAACCAATAGTTCTCCTGTGGAACCGGTGAACTGGGAGCGAGGTTGTAACCGCTGGAAGCAAGGATCAAGGTACCCCAATAGGAAACGTCTGTGACTCGATGAACTTCTGAGCAATGGGAGGAGAAAATTACACCGTGAAAGAATAGCTGAATGAAATAATATCGTCATACTGGGGGATAGTGGTCAACTTCTTTGGGGGCACGGTGAGAACATCACGGCAAGTGTACGCCGTCGCAACATTGCACCTGAAACAAAGCAATGAATAATAATGGGGATTACTCTGAGGATGAAAATATTTTTGATATCATCGGAAGAGAGTTGGATGAGAGGGAAGAAGAGGCGAGGCGTGAACAACAGCAGCAGCAACAGATGGGGAATATCGCCGTATTCAGCCAATCAGGTCATGAGGATGAAGTCGACTTTTTACCAATGGGGAACGAATGGAATAACGAAATAAAAGAACGGAGGGACGAAACACCAAACAATGACAGTTCCCGTAATCAAATTGAAGCGGCAGATAGTAATGCTGCAAGAGTTCTCAAAACAATATCCAAACGAAGAAGGGAACATTCAGTCGTTAAATCAACCACGCCGCGTTTCAGTTTTCAGTCATCAGTTAAGTCTGCATCAACGGCAAGACACTCGATGTCTTCTACTCTGCTTTCTCCAAAATCTGAAAAACAGTCCAAGAAACGCAAGCATCGTCACTCATTTCGACAGTCTATCGATCGCAATGCATCAAAAGATACTTCAACCATCACTCAAATCAATAACAATATGAGGGAATTAGGATTTGCACCCAAATTTCTGAGCAATGCAAGACCATCTAGTTTTACCAATGATGACGACATCGGCGAGGGTAATGATGGTGACGCACTGACCAAACGAAAGTGGAATCGCTTGACATCTTCACAAGCAGCAATCACTAGTCCACACAAACAATCGAGCAGTAGTCGCCGCAATAAAAGTGGTGGTTACCTTATTCAGAGTTTGCGCTCTCTTCGAAACAATGATCAAAGGATGGCAATGAGGTTACGTGCATCCTCAGGAGGATATAGCACCGCACCAATGTCAAGCAAACGCCGAAGAAGCAGTGGTGGTGGCACTGGTAGCAGTATGAATCTTGTAGCACCAAAGCAAGTTGCCTCTGAGTTGGATGTGACGGTCATGAATGCAGCTGTCCCTAATCAGAACGCCGATTTTGGCGTTGGAAAGATGCGCCTTGCATACATTCGTCGCTACACTGGAGCAATGGGTTGCAAATTCCCTTGCTATTCTTGGATTGTCTTGCCTCATCTGCTGAACGAGAAATCAATCGGAGATGGAGGAGGAGGGGGCGTTACGCAACTACGTTGCTACGATGCCATCATTATTCCGCCCAGGGTTGCGTCAATTAGTGCGGAGGGTCAGCCAATCCCTTTGAATGGATTGAAGGAATACGAGCTACCCCTTCCGACCATAATTTGTGCCAACGTTTGTGAACAATGTCCTAATGATATGACGGCATTGCACGATGTTCCATTTGATATGCTTG
>JALLBH010000515.1:0-18744 GCA_036940005.1 Skeletonema menzelii
CTCTCTATGAACTAGACGAGTACACATCTCTTTTGTGTTTCTTAGGCTCCGGGAAACCGCAATCGTTCTCAACTTGTTGTGAAATAGACCTGCGGCGCACCGGCTGGAGGACTCAATCTGTCGAACACCTCCATGTCACATTCTGATGTCATCAGGTCAAATACTTCCCCTTTTCACAAATTGGAAATAACGAAGCCAGGAAGTACAGGTAGTTGTATGGAAGAGCAATCAGCATTCTTCCAAATTCTGCCAAAAAACATCAGTAACTACTTCAGATCTTTTAAACTTACACTCCAAAGAATGAGATGGCAATGCTCTCATGTATTTTCTATCAATATGAGCCAACCACTCAGAACTGCAAAGCCAACCAAAACTAGAAACATCAAGATACCACGCAGGATAAATGATTGGAAGATTGATCTCGTCCTTCCCGTAACGCCACGAAAATCAGCAACAATCTCTTTCAAGAATGGATTCTTCCCTTGTTTTGCACGGCCTACACAGTGGATAGCCACTCCTGCCGCAATACGAATCGTTATGCCCACGGCAAACGCAGCACCTACCCACCAATACCACCCATTGCACCCGAAAGTTTGTGCGCCATCGAGATCAGTGTGCCCCATATAAGTCGCCCACTGGAAGTAAGGATAGCTTCTTTCAAATTCAGTCCGATTAAAGGCATTCTCACCGGCAGGAAATCCACTTTGAACTGGTAAGCATTTTGCTTCGGATACAGCTATTCCCTCAACAAAGAAACGCACTGGGCTCACAAAGCCTGCAAAAACTGCCAAAACATTGTTGTTGTATAGAGTATTAAAATATCCTGGTGGCAACAACCCACAAAACAATAGACCAAAGAAGGCCATCCAAGCGCCAACTACTGTTGTAACAGCACTTGGTGGCACAATTAGACTCAGGAAAAGAGCCCAAGACACTGAAAGCCAACTAATCATGAAAAAGTTCCATATGTATACCACTGTAGAAGACTAGAGTTGTGAGTATGCATCCCAGCGAAGAGATGATAAGACGAGCAAAACAATGAGTGACTCACATATGGATGTTCCTGGGAGCATAGAAAGATACGCAATCACAGATGCGAGGATGGCGACGGACCCCTGTTCAACGGTGGAAGTGATACTGGCTGCTAAGTAGTATGCCGTAACACTAACTCCACTCTGAGACTCGCGGAAGAATTGCAACTGCTTCTCCGTGATTAGCTTTGTTGCACTTATACCGATCAAGACGGTCATAATGATAGCGACCATCAAGCAATATGTTTGAATTTCACCGATTCCAGTCATGCTATACTGAAAAATAACACTGAGCATCGTAGCAGCTTCTTCTGCAGAGGCAATGAATGTGAACCAAAACAGGTGTGTTGGGTTTCGATCAAAATCAGGATTGTGTCCCACCAACAAGGTAATAAGAAATACAGCAATGATGAGTATTGCGGCGTCGATTAGCCGAGCATCTTTATTTCTCCAAGACAAGAGACTATTCCGACGCAGTTGGATGAGAAGCTGACGCCAGCCAGGCACCTGCTTTGGCATGATAGGAAGGGGAAATGCATCTGGTGGATTATACATAGGTAGCTGTGACAAAGTCTCAAAACGAACTGACCATTGGCGGTACAGCTCATCGCGGGCCATTTGTGACTTCAACAATACTGCATCTTGATTCGATGTAATCATAGGGAGAGACTTTTCCCGATCCTCGATGTCACTTTCTTTGGTGCCATAACTATTGATTGTGAGTGCAAACTCGATATCAGCATCACTATCTAAATGAACATTTTCCACTTGCCGCATTTTGACCTGTGATTTTCTTGTATTGGTGCTATCTATATTCATTTCGATATCACCAGAGCTGATGTCTAAGAACCAGTCTGCCTGGCTCTCACCATCCTTTAATTGATACCCCAAGTTTTCGAAGTAATACTTGCATTTGGTGGCTGGACCATGATACACAGTACGACCACCGATGCCAAGTAACATCAGCGAGTCAAACATGTCATAAATATCGGTACGAGGTTGATGAATTACTGCTACCACAGTCATTCCTTGCGAGGAAACGAGACGCTGCAGACTCTCCATCACAAGGAAAGCAGCGCGTGCGTCGAGGCCAGAAGTTGGTTCGCTGCCCAGGGTAACAGCGAAAGCAGAATCAAAAGAGACGCAACAAAAACATGGTTAGAAAAATATCAATGAAGAAATGTTTACAGAATAGCATGTATCACTCACTCCAGAAACAATAGCTTTGGTTTCTTCATCAGCTCAATACCGACGTTGACCCTTTTCTTCTCTCCACCGCTGATACCTCGACGTCTCGCATCACCAACGAGAGAGTTGG
This sequence comes from Skeletonema menzelii, assembly GCA_036940005.1. Classification (NCBI taxonomy): domain Eukaryota; phylum Bacillariophyta; class Thalassiosirophyceae; order Thalassiosirales; family Thalassiosiraceae; genus Skeletonema; species Skeletonema menzelii. The sequence goes on from JALLBH010000515.1 coordinate 2,350, forward strand.
CAATTCTGCTAAGACCAAGCGAAGCCATCACTTCATCAGCAAGCTCGGATATTTCCTCTCTTGTTGTTCCAGCAGAAAGCGTTAGTCTCCCCGCATAGAGTAAATTCTCCTTTACGGTCAAGTCTGGATACACAATATCCTCCTGTGGCACGAACCCAATAACACCCTTTTGCTCTTCTATCTTTGCCTCATTTCCATTCACAAACACTTTCCCGCTAACCTTCCCATAATAGGCCCGTCCACACAGAGCATTTAATAAGGAACTCTTCCCTGACCCAGTCCCTCCCATGACTGCGACCATTGTACGTGAACAAAATCGCCCAGTAACATCATCAAGCACATTGACTTCATCTTTCCCAACCTTAACTGCCAAACAAAGATGTTGGAAAGCGACATCGAGTCCCTCAGACTTGGATGGCTTATCCAAGGAAGTAGTGAAGTCTGGCCGCATAACTTCCCTCAAGAAGCGAGGATAGTGTTCGACAAATTCCTCTTGAGATATTTCACCCACTTTCCCTCCTTCTTCACGTTGTTTCTTCTTGAATCTGCTAACGATACCATAAATTTGCATGTCACTTAAAAACGATGTTAAGGTTGGTGACATGTGCAGTCTTTCATAGGGGACTGATAAGCGAGGAGTGGACATGCTAGTTTTGATCGATGTTCTTAGACTGAAACGGGAGGTAGGAGTGTTCCCAGCCTCTTCAGCAACCATTTCTTGAAAAAGCCTCGCAACTTCAAGAAGTGTAGGTTCCAGATTAGCGGCGTCAGCGAGAGCGTCAAGGAAACATCTCACAAATGTTTCCCTGGAAACTGTACCAAGATGAGTGGCACGTTGTTCAAGAGGCATTCGAGCTTGCATGTTAGGCACATCACTTCATTCAGTTCTGTAAATGATAATACTCCATCCTTGTTCTGATCAATTACATCGAAGAATGCGTTTGCATCAAACAAAATGTCCCCTGATTTTGATATGTAAAAGATGTCATTTTGCGGTGGTGGCGAGTCAGTCGCATCTTCATCCTTAATCTTTCTCAGCCGCTCTGCTATCAACTCCAATTTTGGACGTAACTTGGAATACTTTTCCTGCTCTCGTTTATGATTCACCCTTTGTAACTCGTCATTACCCTTCATCGCCTTCATTATGGAATCAATTGCCAATGCTCTCAACACTTTTTTCTTGTTATAACTAAAATAGCGTCGTACAATCCTAATGATAACAATTAAACACAAGACACTGAATATGACCCAACTTGTAATCAATTGCTCCCTTGATTGCGTTCTCGATTGTACTCCAGCCTTACACCTGTCACACGGCATCGCTCCTCCCTCCAAAGTGAGTGAGGATGTTTTGTAATTGCAGAATTTACCCTTAGGACACTCAATACTTGTTGTTGAATTAGGACAATATGATCCTGCGGGACAATTCCAAACAAATCCTGCAGCCGGGGTAGAATATGGACACCATATCCCTGCTAGGATGTCACCAAATCCATATTCTTCCACTGCAATACGTCTCACTGAAAAGAAGAAGCAGCAGCAGAGACACACGAGATGAAAGATGTAGATTTAGCCGATGTTGCTGAAAGTAAAAGTAGATACAAATCATCAGGTATGGTAAAACTTACATTCATCACATGAGAAGGCACCAAACGATTGTCCCCCCATTTCCTTACAGGTATATCCACTTGGACAATTCTGAGTCGGATCCCATGGTCTCCAAGAACCGGGCGTGACATACGATGGCAATATATTTCGGATGAAAGGGGCAGCGGGATCATTGAAAGTACTCATTTTGTTTCAAAAACATAACTCGAAATCGTTTTGGTGTTTGAGCTGAGCTTGAACTTGAAATAGATTGTTCGTGTTTTCTGCTACCTTTCACCTCTCCCTGCGTCTCTCTCCGCACCTTTCAAACGGGGCTACTTGTGCTATGATGCGCCGATTTAAGATGAATGATGAGCTGCTATGTACAACTTCCTCTCTACAGTGAGAGCCTTCTTTGTCATTGATATTGTTTGCGTTTCCGATTTCCTCTTGGAGCATGGTACTTAGATACTAATTCCGAAGTGGAAAGGTGCCGTTGAAAGGATTTTGAAAATGCCTCTTTTTGTGACAGATAAACACTATTGTACTCCCAAATTATTACTCCTTGTTGTCACGTTCTAGTTTGGGCCTCATCATGGTCAATACTTACGAAGTTGAGCATTATGGTATCTTCTGATACAGGGCAGTTTCAGTTTGCATGTGTGCACTAACACTGTCAAATAAATGAGTCACTCTATCCAGAAGCTGCCCACTGCCTACTATCATAACCAAATATTAGGACTTTCAAAAGCCAGGTCTCTGCGTATACATTACTTTTTTTATGAACATACGGCTTTCAGCAGCAATTTCCTTTGCAGCTAAGCTACAGCGACATATTTGGACGAGGAGAATGATTCCCAACTTGAGTCAGTACTTTGAGTGAGATTTCTTTTGCTTTCATCTGAAAACTTTTGGTTCAATTTCTTTGTCTAATAAGATTTAATTCACATCGCAAGGAATTGCCCTTGCGCTTTTGGTTACAATGTTCCCCGTTCCCCTGCATCATATTCCCCATGAAACCCGTAAAAGTCTTCGAAATGTATTGCCAATACGAGCCTTTTACTTCATATCTACCCGCAAGAGGCACAACCCTCTCACGCCCAACCCATCCATTTTTTCTCCACAATATCTATAATAATTTTACTTCTTCTCCCCATCTGGTGTATCCCCCCACTCTACATCCCCATGTCCACCATCATCATCACTAGGATTATACTCAATATCCACCGGCTTCACAAGCTCCCACCATCGATTCCTCAAATACATATCCATAACCTTCATCTCATTATCCGCCTGAACCACCAATTCCTCCACCTGCCCACAATTACATAACTCCTCGACCTTTTCCGGATCATCCAAATTTTCTTGAGCAGCCGCAATCCGATATCTAGCTATTTTTTCCACGTTGATGCGATATTGAGCTGTGGGGGGCATGTCGGATGCGGCGAGTTTATCGAGAAGAGCCTGGTATTTGGTAATCATTTTGGGGACTGCGTCGTGGTCTACTTCTAGGCCAACCTGTTGAATTTTTGTTGTTTATTTATGCATTAGATTGGATATAGAGACATTCCAGAAGAGAAAAGACATGATGTGTTAGGAGCCGATAACAAAAATAATAATCATGTAATTTCTTTTGCCGTGATTTCTCCTCTGGCAGTGCTTTCCAGCCGTAAATCCTACCATGACAAACGCCTTCGAATATTTGCACAATAGGCAACCATCAAACCAAACGATGAACCGGAAAACGAAGCAGAAAAATACACAAGTTACTCACCAAACCGGTCGATGTTTTCCCCAATCCAATTCCAGGCGTCACAGGTTTGTCATGCGCTGCTGGTTGAGCAGAAAAAGTCGCTCTTGTAATTTGAGTGACATTGCAAGTAGACTGCCTCGCTGACCTTGAGGAGCGAGATGCTATAGATGACAGTACCCTTAGTGTATTGGAGGCCATCATGGTTGTTTGCAACTGCGCGGGAGGGAAAGAGGATAAAGAGCGAGAGTTGGTCATTCAGCGCGCGTTGGTCCGTCGTCGTAGATAGGTACTACTTGAGTCTACCTGATTAACTAACAGTATTTTGCTGTTACATACCTACCATTCAAAGATACGAGCGAGAGCTTATCATACCTGCTATGATGTAATTGAGTTTGCTTTAACCGAAGACAAAGTATTTACTTCTCTACTACTGTGCTAACTCTAATGAACAGCTAGAAGCTCCCCAGTGACACGTGCATAACGTTCAATGCAATAAAGACGAGAAATGAAGTGCAAGAGCGATCCCTAAAATTGGAATTCATCAGGACAGCTATGAGGATAAGGCAACTCTGGTACAATTGGATTGAACTTCAACCGGAAATATTGACTTGCCTACTATCCACACCAACTACAATGGGCATCTAAAAGCTTATAAATGATTAATTGCAGGCTTTAGATACAATTAGGACTTAAGATGTGTTGCTGGAGGCTGTCCAAAACCAAAATGGGGCCTCATCAGGGCAGCTATGAGGATGTAGCGCTGCAGATACGTGTGAAGTTTGTTTGAGCCGAAGATATTTACTTGCCTACTATCCGTACCAGCTTGAACAGGCATCTGGAAGCTTTTTTAATTTCCTTTCTTGGGAGGTCAAGTCGTGGTTCGTGGTCATGACAAGGCCATTTTTAACAAGGATTGCCGCATTTCGTTGAGCATTTGATGAACAACATCATGCCATAACTTACATTTATTCAGCTATTCAAATACATCATTCTTAATATCTCAGTTCACAGTAACCACTTTTATTTAATAATTTGCCCCATAGCCTAGAGTCGCCTCCTCGCTATCACGGATGATATCTCGGATAGTCTTCAAAAACTCGGTTTGATTCTTTGTAAAATCATTTGGATAACGATTCGGGTTTAGAAAGGACTTTGACTTCTTCAGGGCTCGAATCAACAATTCTCTATATTCCTCATCACTTTCACAATCCTGAAAGGCAATTTTATCAAATGCCTTGCATTTGCCAAAGTATTGGTGAGGCTCCACCGCATGGTATTCATATATAGTGATAGAAATACCCTTGGACATGGTTATGAGTAAACGTTCCAAAGGGTGCATCGTGGTATAATTGGGCTTAGCATGCGACCAACGGTGGACACAAGACTCCAAGTCTCTCCCAACTGAAATGAGCGCTGGATTCGTCCTCTTCCCTCCCCTACCATCGCTTAGTCCCTTGTAAGTGTACCGTGGCTCACGTTTCTTTTGCTCTTCATTCACGGGGGGACGTAACACATATGACGGCGCCGATGGAAGCTCCCGTTCCGTTTTGTTGTTTGGATTCATACCCTCCAGTTTTCTCAAGTCTAGCCATGGCATCATCTTCTTTTTCACTGGATTCCACTGCAGTTTCTCCTCACTGAGCAATACTGTAAGTTGATAAAAAAAGGCATCCCAATTCTCCTCTGGGTGTGGTAATGAAACCTTGCTATCGTGACGGAGAAGTAGCATCTTACATAGCTCATGGATGTCGTCAAGACTCAAACAGTGCTCGTCAAGATCATCCCAAGTGTCAGGTGCCAGGCCAGACTCTCTCAACCGATGCATACCCATTGTATATGTCAACCAGGGATTATGCAAATAAACTTCCAACGCCTCTCCCCAAAAGTCATCTATCACATCAATGCAGTCAAACCTACTGTCCATACGATTGTACACATCCCTCACTTCTTCAGAATCCGTGCAGAGCCTCACGATAATCTTCACAGGTAACTCCGACAACAGTTGCAATTCATCCTCGAAGTCTCTCATCATTTTCGAGCCGACATCCCCATCTTTGGTAGTAGGCCTACCCTGAGTACAAATAATCACTGTCACATTTCGATCACGCGCTGCTATCGCTTGAGCACTCGCTTTAATCTCCTTGGCTAAAGCACGGATACAGTATTTCAATGGGCAACGAGATTGATCCAAATGTACATTTTCCATCACAGAATGTATCTCTTCCACTTCCGACAAGACGTCCCTGATATTGCCACGACAAAGCGTATATTCCCGGCCCTGCAGCCACTCCGTCTTATAGGAGGATGGATCATTCACCATCCGATACGTCGATGGGATCCAACACTGCGATGCCATTTGAGTGTGAAATCGGACACATTCTTCGAGTTCCTCCCAGCGCAGAATATCATCAATCCTTTGAATGGAGCCGGGTACTTGTTGTCCAGGACGGCCGAGGTGGCTGTCACGGACGTTCATGCGGGAAGAGTTGTCGAGTAGCCATATGCGAGATTCGCAGTGTTGGTAGTTTAGGTAGGCTGCGGTTAGGATACCTGGTGGCAGGTTAAGGGAAGCCAGGACATCTTTCAAGGCTGCTTTTGCTGATGGTGCCTTGACGACGCTGGTTCCGTCAGCACGTCGTGCTGAGGTTGACATGCTTTCTATTTGCAATGCCTTGGAGACGATAACAATACCTAATTATTGAGTGGAACTGTGGTCTGTGGTGATGGGAAAGGTCATGGTTGTTTGGTGTGACACTTCTTGACGGACATTTACATATGAATTCCTATCTACGTAGGGGTTGGAAGGGTCCCTCCAAAAGAAGTTTGCAAAGATTTCATGAAAAAGATACTTTTTGACGCCGAGCCAAGCACCAAGCACCCGCCTCTATTATTTGAATGGTAGTTGAATGCAGCCATTGAACATCAATCGCTTCGAAAGGGCAGCAAACAAGCACTATCGGTCCTCCTACTGTCTTTAGAGCAAATTTTGACACAAAACAAAGACAAAGATGAACACCGCTGCAGCCAACCTCGCCGCTCGGCACGCACCTGCCTTGGCCACTGGCACCCTCCTAGCCCTATCGCTTTCACCAGCTGCTGCAGAGGCGAAGGTAGAGGCTGCCAAACCAACAGATGTCCAAGCTGTAAAGAAATCAATTGCAGCGCTGATTGAGGATGATATGGAACGGCGTGGCGACGGCACCAGTCTCACCGGAACATTTGTGCGACTAGCATGGCATTGTGCGGGGACATATTCAAAGATCGACGGAAGTGGAGGGTCCAATGGGGCAAGAATGCGATTTTCGCCAGAGGCAGGATGGGGCGCAAATGCAGGATTGGATTTACCACGAAAGGTACTTGAGAGCGTGAAGGAGAAGCACCCTGAAATATCTTATGCGGATTTGTACACATTGGCAGGTGTCGTTGCGGTCGAAGAAGCAGGTGGACCTAAGATTCCATTCCGTCTCGGTAGGACCGACGCTGAAAGTGGTGCTACTAGCCCAAAGGAATGTGGATTGCCGGATGCAGATAAGGGGTCACGTAAGAATACAACCCAACATGTTCGTGATGTATTTTATCGTATGGGATTTACTGATCGTGAGCTTGTTGCATTGCTTGGTGCACATGCCCTTGGTCGTTGCCACACGGATAGGAGTGGATATTGGGGCCCGTGGACATTTGCTGAGAACACTTTTTCTAATGAGTATTTTCGGTTGTTGATTGAAGAGAGGTGGAGTCCTAAAATGACTCATAATGGAAAACCGTGGAATGGGTAAGTGATATGTTATGTTGAAACTTTTTCTATCAATAGACTTCAATCCACAAACTCATGTTCTTGTTTATGTGTATGTGTTTCGTATTTCCTTTCGAAAGACCTGATCAGTATGAAGATAGTACAGGTAAGCTTATGATGCTTCCCAGCGATATGGTGCTTGTTCAAGACCCAGCTTTCAAAAAGATTGTTGAGATCTATGCCAAAGATGAAAATGCCTTCTTTGCAGATTTTGCTTCTGCCTTTTCAAAGCTTCTTGAGCTTGGTGTTGACTATCCATCTGTGAAACCTTGGTATAAGTTTTGGTGAGAGATCGTAGTTTTCAGTAGGATTTGTAAAGTATGTAGCCAGGAGTCGTTTTCTTCTGATAGCAGTTTGTTAAAGNATCGTAGTTTTCAGTAGGATTTGTAAAGTATGTAGCCAGGAGTCGTTTTCTTCTGATAGCAGTTTGTTAAAGAATGATTAGCATGTTTTTATTTGTACAATGAGTCTACCCAATAGATCTGACACCCTCTTGCATCATCTTACTTCGTCCCTTGAGCTCATACTTTCCGTATTTCTTCCACTGCTCCTTGACTACCTTCTCCTTAGGTTCGGCTATTCTATGCCATATGTTAAATCCTGACAACAACCTAGGAAGTCCTCTTTGGTTCTCTTCAATGTCTACATCCTGTTGGCCGTCATCTTGACCGTCGACACCAACGCCTCCACATTGATATACTGATCCATCTAACCCGGCGATTAAAGAGTGTACATAACCACATTCAACGTCTACGGCCCTGAATTTCGCGTCGCCCATATCTACTTCACGAGGAAGAGCTGTTTGTAATCTACCCATTCCAAGTCCAAGCCTTCCTTCGGATGCCTTGCCCCAGGCATAAACCGTGCCTTGAGTGTCTACAGCCATACTCATATCCACACCCGCACTGAATTGATGAATCCGAACACGCATGTTGTCAAATTCTTGCACCTTGATGGGAAATTCCTGACCTAACATATCCCCATGTCCCAACGCACCACTAGCTCCACTACCAAAAGTATACAAACCTCCGAATTCGTCTAGAACCATACTATGTCTATGACCCGCGCTGACTCCCACGCATCTCACTCCCTGAAGAGAGTCAATCACTTTTGGATAGCATTGATCAGATGGGTCATCCAGAGTCAAATTCAAGGCGTCCAAAGCCGCGATTATATCATTTGTTCCGTCATTATTGGCCGCATCAATTATGTTGTCCATTTCAGCCTCCTGCATCGGGGGAGGGCGAGCTGCTACTCCTACCACATGACCTTCTTCTCCATCGGGTACAGCCATGCCAACGTCATTGTTGTATGTGAAGTCTGTGTAGCTGCGTCCTAATACGCCAAATCGCCCCAGCCCCCAGGAATATACATCTCCGTCATCGGTAGTGACGAGTGTGTGTCTGCAACCCATTGACATGTTCGCTACACACTCGTCCTCAAGACCTCCAAGCGTCACCTGCTTCGGAAGCAATTGTGGTCGTCTATCTCCCTGTCCCAATTGTCCACAGAATCCTTCTCCGAACGTGTAAACATCTCCATCTATCGTTACAACGCCTGAGTGCAATTCGCCCGCCGCGACGCAGATACACTTCTCACCCTTTAGTGCGTCAATATATCGTGGACGCAAGACATCCGAAAGTTGTTTGCCTGCATCGTACCCATGGCCTAATGCTCCATATTGGGCAGTTCCAAAGCTGAGCACTCTACCCGTAGATGTCAGTAAAAGAGAGTGAGCTACACGAACTAGTCCTCCACCCGCAGCCACCTGTACAATTCTAATGCCCCACCCGATTTTATTCAGTAGCAATCTAGGTTCTGCTTCATCTTCTCGTTTGCCAAAACCAAGTTGTCAGTAAGAAGCTGCAGTTNTTCAGTAGCAATCTAGGTTCTGCTTCATCTTCTCGTTTGCCAAAACCAAGTTGTCCCCGCTTTCCAACACCCCATGATGCAACTCCCGAACCTCCAGGGCCTGATGTTGTATTCCCGCCTCCACCAATACGTAGCAAAGTATGTTCAGGGGAGCAAGAGGCGAATCGACCTTGCACATGCGTTGGAAACAGTGCATCTCGAGTGCATTGCATCGCCGAATACCCCAGAGTTGCCTCTTCCACAAATCTAGCGTACGCAGGATACTCATCGGCATCAGTGTCTCCAATCGGATTTTTCTTTCGACTTAGCTTCATCTTTCTGGAAACTAGTCGATTCGATTCTCCACCACCAGCAATAAACGATCTATCCAATATCTCTTGCGCCTCCTTCCTATCTACACAAAGTTGCAATCCACCTACTAAACACATGGATCCACAAGTCGATTGTTTCCCTTCTTCATCCTCTCGTCTCATCAATCGTGAACTTATGTGGCTCACTCGACATCCTCCCAGTGTGAGATTGAGACCAGTACATGATAAACTAACCGCACCCAATTCTCGAGCTGGTAAATACCTCATAACTCGAGATAAAGCATCAATTGGTAAGTTCAACATTTCCAGTGACGAATTGTGTTCTTTGGAGATGGGAAGATTTTTCCTCAAATCATTACTGTTCAATTTGGAATCATTTGTGGTGGCATCGTTCGTATCTCCATTTAGTGCTTTTTGTTGTTTGGTAGCATCCTTGGCAGCCTTTCGTTTTTCAGCGCGTGCCTTGGCTTCCAGACGTCGTTGTTCTCGTTCTTCTTTCGTCTTTGCCATTATAATTTATTTGTAGATTATTGAGTGGGATGAGGACTGCACATTAGGAGTATATTCATGGTCATGGTGGATAATGAGTTGGTGGCTGCGGTGCGTTGGTGTATCTAGGTGAGAGGGCTAAAGCGGGGGCAACATTTTTCTTTGTACGATATATGGGATATAAAAAGGCATTAGAAGCCTTTAGGTAGGGGGCATGTTGTCTTTGCCCCCCAATCTACATCGTTAGGAACTGGTAGACACTCACTCCGAAAAATCAATCCATAGATATACCCGCTCTCACCTCGCTCTTCGCTCTACTCTCGAGCAACGAGCAAGCAGTAAGCAGTCCTCATCCATGTCGGTCTTCTTCGGGAACTCCCTCCACACCGTAATCAACAGACAGCAGCTCTAGTCGTCTACCGAAGCTTGAACATGAAGATCTCGGCCTCGGCAGCCGCGGCCACCATCCTGCTTGCACGCGATGCTCTACAATCAGCTGCTCTAATAACACAAGAGACAACAACGTCTCAAATATTGGAAACACCATTTCTTGGACAGCATGTCGGTCTCTCAATATTAGATATCAATAACGATGGAGCACCTGATGTTCTATTTGCATCAGGTCGTCACTGGGTAGATCAATCCTATGCTCTCGTTAACTTGGGTCCAAAATATAAAGAAAATGGCGATTTTGAAGGCGTCAGATTCAGTGAAGCGTTGCCGATCGGACCGCCAGGTGGTTATTATCAGATCGATGTGGCACCGATGTTGCAAACTACATCATCAGATGAAGCAACACATCATACCATGGTACTTTTAGTTGGTGGAACATGTCACTATGAGACACCAAATCAATTTGGCTCTTGTGTCAAGGGTGATAATACTCCTGCTAGGTTACTCGAAGTTGGCGTTTCTGGCTGCAGCATTCAAACCCCTGACGAGGAATGCAAATTGACGTGGGATCTTGTTTGGGAAAACCAAAATCCTAGAGGCGATAGAAATGGTGGTTTTGCATATTTTCAAGACGCTGTTCATCCATCGATAGCGTTGTTAGGTCAAGGTGGGGTGGAAATATACCATCATCCGTACCAGCAAGAGTTCGAGTTTAGAATACCAGCACCCGAGAAAATTGATCCTCGATCTGACTTTGGCCGTTATGCTGGATTCGCATCATCAAAGACATTATTGGGAGGAGCAATTGCTGCTGGAAGACGTAGTGATTATGATCCTCCACAAATTGACTCAAAGGGGCGTGTCGAACGGCTCAATCTACTAGTGCACGAAGATCAACAATCGTCTACAGCGTCAGCGTTTGAGACATACTTTTTACCCTCTAACATCAGTGGAGAACCATATCCAGGGAACAATTCAATTTCAATTCAAAGTACAAACTTTCAATTTGATGACATTGATGGAGACGGCGTAGATGATTTGTTAGAGGCAACATTCTTGTACACATCGCAACGAGTATCTGGCTATCCCCTTCCACAGCGTATTCATTTCTTGAATGAGAAAGGTCACGTGAAGAATACATTCGTCGTTCACGACTCAGAAGAAGGAGATGCAGGTCGATCAGTAACCACTGGTCAAATATTTTCAGATAGCGATCTGCCCGATGTGGTGTTCGCCTCGGCCAAAGGCATAGTTACAGTGTTCGCCAACTTGGGTATAGATGAATTTGGAGCATTTCGTGGATTAGAGCAGCGTTACAAATTTTCTGCTAAAAATCCTCAATGTCAGGTACGTGATGTTGCAGTAGCTCGTATGGCTCAAAGTGATGATGACAACCAGTGCTGGATTGGCCTTGTGGCAGCCGTGGCTTGCCCCTTTGAGAAGCCGACACCCAAATTTCTTGGTGAGAATGAAATCTTTTACATAAAAGGAAGTTGCGCAAATGGCAACAGTAGTACCATATTGAGAATTGATGATTGGGAAGGTCAAGCCAAGGTGGAATGAAAATGAAAAATGTTTTAATATATTGAGAGCTGTGCCATTGTGAAGTTAGACAAGTCGTTAAATAGAAATGTAGGTTCATAATAAAGAATTCCTCTCATCATCACTTTGAGCGGAGAGGATTTTGACTCATCCACTTGGGCAAAAACTCGAATGGATCCCCTTCGTACTCTTGACTGTATTTAATTCCAGCCTTATCAAACACAGGTTGCAATTCCTTTTTCCTCCACTTGATACAAGCATCGGCCGCACCACCAATAAATTCGCCATCGATAAAGCACTGAGGGAAAGTAGCACACCCTGTTAGATCAGTCAATGCAGCCCGATACTTGTTGCCCATGTTATCCTTGGCGTATTCAAAAGAGTCAATATTGATTTGGGTATATTCAACTCCAATCGTATCAAAGAAGTTCGTGATCGTCCAACAAAACTCGCAGTATTCAAGGGACCAAATGACAACTTTGTTGTTTGCAATGTTTTCCTTTACAAATGCAACACTCTCATCAGTGGAACTTGGCAGAGGTACAGGAGGAGGGGGTGAACTGGGAGTCGATGCCGCAATCTCCTTCTCTTCCTCTGTCATATCAGCTCCAATGCCATCGAACAAAGGCGTAGACAGGTATCGTTCGCCTGTATCTGGAAGCATGGCAACAATCGAAGTGCCCGGAGAACAAGTTTCGGCATGTTTGAGTGCTGATGCAAGAATGCCCCCACCAGATGTTCCAGTAAATATGCCCTCCTTTTGAGCCAATTGCTTAGATGTTTTCATGGCAATATCACCACCTACATGACAAACTTCATCAATCCGAGACCTCGCCTTGTCCACAAGAGATGGAATCCAATCAGGTGCCCACCCCTGAAGCAAATGTGGACGCCACACAGGATGAGGATCCTTGAAAGTGTAGAGCTCTCCTTCGCCCTTTGGATATTCCGTCTCAATCTGGCTATAGAGCATTGGAGCATTGTCAGGCTCGACACAATGAATCTTTGTATGAGGTGAGCGACTTTTCATCACCTTACTGATACCATTCAATGTCCCGCCGGTTCCATACGCCAAGAAGAGATGATCCAACTTTTCATCCCCCATGGCATCGAGCAATTCTGGACCAGTCGTCATCTCATGAACGTAGGCATTTGCCTCATTGTCAAACTGGTTGGGCCAGTACCACCCATGTTTCTCTGCAAGTTCCTTGGTTTTAATTACCATTCCAGAACCCTTGTGCGCGGGATTTGTCAGAATTACTCTTGCACCTAAAAATCTCATCAACTTGCGACGTTCAATCGAAAAGGACTCGGCCATGACGCATACAAAGGGATAGCCCTTGGCATTGCAAACCATGGCCAATCCAATACCTGTATTACCGGAGCTACACTCCACTACTGTTTGACCTGGCTTGAGATGTCCATTCTTTTCAGCCCACTATAATATTGCAATAAGTAGATGAAATGAGTTGGTTGTGAGCACATCAAGTAATTTTACATAGTATTTCAATGTACATGTATCTAAGCTCATACCTCAATACAGGCCAGCGCTAAACGATCCTTCACACTTCCCATAGGATTAAACGCTTCACATTTCACATAGACATTGACACCCTCCGGTGCCATCCTGTTGAGTTTCACAAGAGGTGTCTTCCCAATAGTATCCAAGATACTGCTCGATTTTTTTGATGGACGATCATCGTTGGCAATTGAGTCGATGATGGAACTGCTGCTGCTCATGTCGAAGGCGATGACTTTGCGGGATGTTCTGTTGATGGTAGCGTTAGCTTTGCGCTGTAAGAGAGACGATGTTGTTTTGCCGAGGGAGATGAAGCGAGGCATCAACAGCGTCATGATCAAGCTTAAATCAAGTGGTTTGAATGAGCGATATGAAAGATTTTCGATTTACATACGTGCTACGTGTCTCGTTGGCCCGCTGGATTTAATAGTAGTAGTTCCTTTGTACATTATCTGCATACGTAGCATTTATTCAATTCCGACCTTCATAAAATCTGGATCTTTTTTCCTCCCCTCTCACACACCACAAGCTGCTAGAAACCTACCGAAGTACTTATGTAGCTTACACATCATGTTTTACTAACCTCGCTACACGAAGCATATCGAATAGCTCGGCTACAACGAAGCATATCTATCAATCGCATGCAGCACAAGTCGATGATTCACTTGAGTAGTAGGTGACATTGTAACGCGTCCAAAAAGTAGATTAATATGGAAGAAAACGATCATCAGGCAAGGCTATTCATCGCACCAACGAAAACAGCCATAATCACCACATTATCCAACCTCATCATTCAATCTTGCCACAGAGCACTACAACGATCTAACATATTCACAATTGCACTCAGCGGGGGGTCACTTCCGACCTTCCTTCAAGGATTACCTGACGCATTTTCCAGAGCCAACATAGATCCACAGTGGGACAAATGGCATGTTCTTTTGGCGGATGAACGATGCGTGGTATCATCTCACGAGGACTCCAATTTAGCTGCTATTCGAACATACTTTACAAATCGTGTAGGTATCCCACCATCTCAAATATATGGTATTGATGAAACGTTATTGGGATCATCGGAAGATGTTGCAGCATCCTATCAAGAGAATGTTGTCAAGTACCTGTTGGACAGGTACAATAAGTCTACTGGTGATGATAATGGTGGCAAGATTGACTGCGTCTTGTTAGGATTTGGTCCCGACGGACATACATGTTCCTTGTTTCCAAATCACAAATTACTAAGTGAACAAACTCTATTGGTGGCATCCATTGATGATTCTCCAAAACCTCCTCCTTCACGAATTACATTGACATTGCCATTTTTGAATCAGTATTGCCGGAAAATTATATTTTGTGGAGCGGGTGAATCCAAACGTCCAATTATACAGACTGTCTTTACAAACGTCGAGGAGGCTGCTAATAATGCGGTGAAGCAACATGATTATGGTGGGGCCAAGGTGGCACTGGTGCAATTGAGTAATCCAGCACCATATCCTTGTGGAATGGTACGACCACATCAAGGGTGTGGTGATGATGACTCTTTGATTTGGCTTGTTGATCAAGATGCATGTAGCTAATGAATTTATTTCAACTGGAAGTAAAGTAAAGTAGAAGTAAGTTGGACTTATTCAATTCTTGAACGGAGTGCAGTAAACACCTCTGTTCCACTGCAAGATACACCATCGCATTTTTATATACCTCTATCCGATGCGTCTACTCTTTCGGCCTTTTCACTTACGGCTTGCAGTATGAAATCGCAGATATCTCCCAATGCACGCTCTGAGTCCGGATCTCTTCCATTTGGCACTGAATGACCTCCTTCATGGTAGACAATAGATACATCTAATCCAGCCTTTTGATATGAGTCGTGTACTTGCTTGGCGCTTTCGATTGGGTTGATATTATCAGTTTGCCCCATCACGAAAAGCATGTTTGTACCTTTCTTTATTTCGTGTTGTGTTTGTTCCGATAGAGACGTTAATGACTTTTTGAATGGATTAGGCCACGCAGCCCCATTGAGTATATATGTACAGTTCGATCGTTGCAATTCAACATTAGTAGCAAGTAATGCAGAGAGTAGAATTGCCCCCTGCGAGTGTCCCAGAATCAAATCATAGTTGTACTTTGTTGCTGAAGTAGATGCATCACTTGGAAGTAATGCGTCCATAATGTTTGAAGCACTCTCATCAAACCCTATGTACTCATCAGCATTAAATGATCTAACTCCCGGAGACATTGTCCACCAAGCGTAGGCATCATCCGTGTCACTAATTTGGTATGGTGCCGTCAACGCTTCCCACTTGATGGATACAGTTGAATCAGCAAGACTATCATCTAGCATTGTCCTTAACGGTAGCAACCTCTTTAGGAACTCTTCTCCGTTTCCACCCTTACCGTGTAAACACAGTATTCGGAAATCACCACTCTCATCGTGAAGAGATGTTGTTGTGGCTGCTACTGCCGTAGACGTAGAGGTAGAGCGCAGACAACAACGATGCATCTTATTATGTTGATGTAGTGGGAAAGTTCGAACTTTAAATGCAGAAAATGCCTGCACGGGTGATGCGATGTTGTTCCGATGGGCGAAGCAACTGATCAATAAGAGTCTGGAGATACTACTTCGCACTACCATGGTCGGTGTTTTCCTACAGATGAGCTACCATAAAGAAGTATGGTAGCTGCGTACCATACTTAGCTGTCGACTGACATGTTTATGAAGAAGGAGAAGCCCGCCGCGCCAAAATTAGATCCTTTATGTCACAGAGATTTTAGCTTTCATTTCAGCGCACGGTAAGTACGATTATCGCTACTCTAGTTTTCGCTATTGGATGGCACAATAAACTATTGTACAATACTTTGAAGCACTTCTCCATATCATCAAAGATGTCATCTAATCAGATAACGCCGACGCCGATGCCAACGATGTCGCCGGCGGAAGTCGAAGACTACATCAATCACTACAAGTCCATTGAATTATCATGGCACATATTGATGAAAATTGGTGGTGCGATTTCGTGTATCAGTAGTTTTCTACTGGTGACGCATATCTTGAAGAAGAAATGGACAGATATATCATTGACAAGCATAATGCTCCTTGGTATATCACTGATGGATATAATTGGCTCGTTCTTCGGATTCTTTA
>JALLBH010000516.1:0-18312 GCA_036940005.1 Skeletonema menzelii
AACACTCTACCCAACCAATCATCGCTGAGCAGAGATAACCGAGAACTATAGTGTGCTCGAGTACTTACCGTCTCTCTACAAACGACTCGTATGATGTTGCGTAGAGCAACAAGACACTGCCCTGCTCTCTCTCTCTAGGCTGTCAAACGGCAACAAGTACTACTCTGACAGCAACGTGCCATCCTCTATCTCACTCTAGAGTAGAGAGGGCCTGCTTCGAAAAGAACGAATTCTGCATCCTCATACATCGTTTTATACACATTCCTAAAAAATCAAGCGCCCGATCCGACAAAATCTAAAAAAAATGATCATTGAATTATTTGAATCATCATCATCTAAATAAATGGTGGTACTAACAGCTCTCCTCGTCAAGGCAGCCTACGAGCGTTACAACAATTCCGATAAGAACATCTCTTCTGATAACAACAACAATTCTGCTACCAATAATAATAATAATACAGCAAAAAATAATCAACCACGCAACAACAGTAGCCCTCGCAACAAACTCCGCTCCAAACAACAACAACAACGAACCAACCGCAGCAGCAGCAACCGCATTGATAACAATCGCAACAGCAACAGCAGTAGTAGCAATCGCCAAAATTCAATTCCAGGATCACCCATCAAATTCACACGAGAGCATTCCTTCCGTCTCCTCCATTCCATGAGTAATAATAGTGTACCTTCTTCTTTGAATAATTATCATCATCCAACAACAACAATGACTGGCAATAACACTTATAGAATTGATACCAAACGGGAGGTGCTGACACTGCTTCCCCCTCCTTATTCCTCGGGTGATGGTGATGGGGAAATTAATTCTCAAGAGGATGAGGAACAACTTACTACAATAACAACCACCGCTGCTACTACTACTAGTAATCATAATGCTTCTTCTGAGACAATGTTGATTAATGATTCAAAAAAGGATGGACAAGTTGTCACAAGAGTATTCCAGGGCACTTCTTCCAATGGTGGTGATAAACTGTCACATGAGGGTAGTAGTAATAGCAGCAACAACAACAACAATGAAGAAACGACATTTCGAAATGACATTCGAAATGAATGGATTGATGCCGTTTTTGGTACCGACTTTTATCCCCTTCCACAACATCAACGTGACACTACTACCAACAACAATACTGTTGTTGGTATGAATGATACAGAAAGGATTGAGATACAACAAGGAGTTGGAGCGGCGAATATTCCTCATTATGTTACCTATGGTGCCATTGTTGATCCTGCCATTTCGACTACTACTGCTTCTACTGCTACTGCTGTTGTATCTAGTAGTTCAACAACTGCTGCTGTGTCAACTCCACGAAGGGTAGTTCAAAGTAAGACACAATCGACACCGATTGTGTTACAGGAGGATGGAGATGATCCTTCCATTGTTACGTATCGAGATGGTAGTGGAGTTGATACTACTAGGACTAATGGGATGATGAATGGGGGGTATCAAACTCCATTGCGCAATGATGGTGGTGGTGGTCGTGGTGGACAACACCATCAACAATCACAACGTTCTTCTACCAACTCGTCGTCGTCGTCCTCGTCATCCTATCAAGGTACAACCACAATCTCACCCAACAATTCCGCCTCCACCACTCCAACCACTACATCCACCTCCTCGTCCAACAACAAACTAGGAATCACCATCTCACGAATCCCCCTAGGCCTTTATGTCAAATCCATCTCCATCCATTCCGAAGCCTACACTGCCGGTATATCCCCCGGAAGTATCTTGGTCAATGTGAATGATATGGGAATGTTGGGGGAACGGAGTGATCGGGCTTTGGAACGGTTGTGGATGTATGCGGGATTGTTGAGGGAGAATTATTGTGGTGGTGGTGGGAATAATGAGTTACGGGATGATGCTGGTGGTATGAATGGTGGTAGTAGTGAGGGTACTACTTCAGCTTCGGCTGTAGGGGGAAATGGTACTCCAACAAATTCATCCTCTAACACTCCACCACCACCCGAAGACAATCTTCAAGTCAAACAACCAATCCAACTAACCCTCTACAAAAACACCCGTCTCTACACCGTCCTCCTCCTCTCCGGACAACCCCTAAGCGGTATCGAATGGGCCCCCTGTGGAAACTTTGCCCTAGTCCAACGAGTCGTTTCCAATCTCGCTGGATTCAATGCAGGTGTCCGCCGTGGAACTATTGTTTGTGCTGTCAATGGAGAGAGTTTACGTACCTTAGATCATGTTGGTGTGGCACGGTTGTTACGGAGTAAGTTTTTGGGGGGAGAGAGGATGGTGATTGGTTTGGGGTATACTCCTGCGGCTAGTCGGTCTACGTTTATGGAGAGGGAGGAGAATGGGAGTGGTGGTGGTGTTGTTGGTGGTGGAGGGATGGAGAGTGGTACTACGCCGAATAGTAATGGACTTGTTGGTGGGAATGGAAGTAGTAGAAGTCGTAGTCCTATTCCTACCTCAGAGGGGGTGGGACAATCATCACGTCGAGGTAACGGCGGTGGCAGTAGCAGCATCAGAGGTAGTAGTCAAAAGAAGATGAGCTTGAAAAAGAAGAAGAAGAATTATGAGCATTATCCTTCAGTAAGAGATGTTGAGGTACGATCCCGTCCCATGGAATATTCCAGTGCCATATCCGAGACCTTCTTTGCTTGTGCAGGACCGTCAGCGATGGGGACGGTGATGGATGATCGTAATGATTCAGCATCCTCAGCCTCATTGGGGAGGTTGAACCTTAATGGAGATGCTGCCAACAGTAACCTCGCATCAGGAATAGCCGATGTGGCTGCATATGTTGCAGCAGGTGGGATTCTACCACCGGGGGGTGTTTCCGTCGCAGCTGCGAATATTGCCGCCATTCGAAATCGTGCCATGTTGGTCAATCAAGTAGCTGGAGTGAGTGGTAGTCGTCGTTCGTATCAGCCCCCTCCTTCGAACTTTGGACCTTGTCCAATATTGGAACGGGAAAAGTTGTTGGAGACATGGAATCCGTTGGCATCGTTGGCACAATCTATGTCTTATCATGCTGCGGGATGCTGTGAGACGAGGTATGTTGAGATGGGAGGACCTTTCGAAATTGGAGTGGATACCAAAGACGCAGCATATTCAGTGACTGAATGCATTGGTGTCATTCAAGAGATCGCCACATCATCCTCAGCGGCAGATGCAGTGTTTGACGCTCATCTATTGCAGTTGCTTGGAGTGGCCATCTCTCCAACGATGGCGAATAAAGAAGTGCTGCAATCGAGTGAGGCCATGTTTGATGTCCTTGTTGACGTGGCCATGACGAATGTCAGTCTGTGCCAACGCTTGTTCTTCCTCCTTCGGTCATTTATTGGTGTATTGGAAACGCAAAAAGCTGAACAAAATGGCAGTGAAACCACAATGATCGCATTGAAATTGCTCCGATATGCGCAACGCAGCCTTTCGGGTAGAATGTTTGACAAGTCAGCTAGTTTGGAAGAGGGACGCCAGGGAAGTATCGGGTATCCAATAAGTCATGAATCATCGTCCTCAAACAGTATGAAGCAGCAGTATGTACGAGAACAGTTTGCGCATTTGGGCATCCCAGCGTCGGAGAGTGTAAATTCGCCTGTTAGCTTGGAAAGTCCAGATGGTGTGGATTATGTTACAATCCCGCAGCAAGCTAGTTTTGGTTCGACGTCAAATGAAAATCTTCAACACGATACGAATCAGGTGTCGAAAAAGAAGGGGAAGGGCAAGAAGATTCTGAAGCTCTTCAAGAAGCGCAGCCTGAAGATTCCGCCCACCTCCGATCAATCAATACTAACAAGAACATCTCCTGATAGGATCCCAGCCAAGTCATTCACTTTCTCCAATGTTTTCAACAAGAGTACAAGCCAAACTAGGGGAAGCAATGATGAGATGTCCATGTCAAGACAGTTCGAAAATATGGCTTGGATATTGCGACAACTAGACAGCACGTGCAATGCTATAGAGAAGAATCTGATGAAATCATTTTCGCAGAAAGTGGCAGATTGGGCACTATGGTCATCAAGCAAGGAGAGTGCACTAGCATCTGTGACGCAAAGCTTCCGATCAGACTTGCGCCTGATGAATAACTCGGGCCACGCTTCTGCTTCAGCTGAGAAGCGATTTCCAATCCTTAACCCTTTGGACCCTACGGAACTCTTAACGGCGGTGGATGCCAATGAGTGCTTCATTCTTCCAAGTGCACACTTTCCTCTACTCCTTTGTTTTGACTCCCAGCCTAATGCGGGTTTGCTGACGTCGATTCAGAGTGAGAGGAGTCACAGTGAAGGGAGCAGCCAAGATGTTTTGTATCGAACCAAGGTTGAAATATTTGGCCTCAGTGGTGCGCCAGTTGGAACTGTTTTTGCTGTTCAAGGATCTATTGCTGGAGTCATACAAGAGTCATCGTTATCAAACAGTACGCTCGTCTTTGAGAATAAGTCCAATTGGGGCTATCCAAAGACTCTGTCGTTGAAAGTGTCAAGGTTGTCGGGTCATCCCGAGTTGACAACGATATCTGACGATAAGAATAAAAACGATTTGGGATGCGGCTTTGTAGACTTATGCCCAGTTTGGAAGCAAACGCAAGCGAGGGGGCAGGGCTTGTGTATCAACGCAAAGGCTAGGATCTACATGTTTGATTCCGCTGAAGAGTTTGACCAGCATGGCGAAGTCGATCACGATACGGTAGGAAACGTAGAACTGCAGCTCCGCGTGAGCACTGAAATTGTTGCTGCGTACAACCATCCTCAAAAATGTCTTCTTCTATACAAACATGGAGACGACTTGCGTCAAGAACTCCTCGCAATTCAGTTGATCGAAAGATGTAACGAAATATTGAAAGCATCTGGCCTTGATCTCAAACTGAAGACTTTCCGTTGTTTACCAGTCGGTGCACAAAAGGGTTTCATTGAATGGGTCAAGGGGACTGTACCTCTTTCTGAGCTATGCAAGACGTCTGGTTCATCCCAATCTGGCTCGGAGGATGACAAACAGGTTCAGTCTGTCTCTATTCAAGCGGATAAACCACAGCCACAAAGACGCAGTTGGTGCAAATATCAATCCATTCGTGGTCTGCGTCAGCAATCACATGGATCTTTCATTGATAACCCGATACAAGATTTCCTCAGGAGCGCCGCCTTTGATGATTCTGCACCTTACTTTGTCAAAAAAGACGTTATGGACACTTATGTGAAGAGTTGTGCCGGATATTGTGTCATCACGTACCTGTTGGGGGTAGGTGATCGTCATTTGGACAATATCTTACTTCATCAAAATGGTCATTTACTGCATTGTGACTACTCTTTTATCTTGGGTCATGATCCGAAGACTTACATGCCAATGAGAATCACTGATGAGATGGTGATGGGATTTGGAGGCCGTGAAAGCGACAACTTTGCGAGGTTTGTCTCCTTTGCTGGGGCCGCATTCCTCACACTCCGAAGACATAACAATCTTCGTACCTTGTTATCTCATATTCGTCTCATGGTGGATTCAAACATGGTAGATGTCTCTATCCACCAGTCACCTGAAGAGGCAATCCTAGCGATGCGGGGAAGATTCCGACTAGACCTGAATGATGATGATGCACTGACCTACATCGAAGATGTTATAGAGAAAAGCATCGCTTCAAAAATGTGGAAAGCTGTCGATGTTATTCACTCTATTGGAATGCATTTCTAGATTCTTTGAAATATTGGTGTTAGTCTATTGTATTGCTGAAACAAACTAAATTCACTCTCTGCTTCTTTTTTATTCATTCATTCAATAATTATCAGTTGAAACATTACAATCACCAATCATCCAAGACAACAGTTGCCTTTCCCTCCCTTGCCTTCCAAAGTCCCGCACCCCGTTCTCTCACAGCAGCAGCCATAACCTCCATAACCATCTCACATCCCGCACGAGCACATTCCAAAACTTCCCCAAACGCTTCTGCCCCGCCCGACAACCGACTTTCACATTGAGATAATACCACAGTCCCCCTTTGTGGCATAGTTGCTACAGGCAGATAGATTGTATCACTTGTCCCTCCCCCTCCATTTCCACCACCACCAGAAGACCCCCCAGTCGCTGCTTGAATCTCCCTCCGATTTAAATCAACAACAATCTCATCACTCCCCCCTGCATTCCACCGTCCAGCCGAACAGGCACACACCATATCCTTCAACGGTATACCCGCATCAATCAAAGCAAGTGTACACGCATTAATAGCCGCTTCAAGTCGTCCCCCATCATCCGCCAGCACCATCACCGTCACCGATATCTTCGACTTGGGATACAAATGCAACAATATCGATGCCGACATGGCCTTTTGGAGTAAATGCGACTGTTCAATCAATCGTCGATCACTCGTCGGATTCGTCGATCGTCGATCCCCCGGTGGAGCAAATGGCGCTGTTCTCATTGTCACTTCCAGTGTCGCTCTGTCGGGTAATTCTTCTGTACGTCGTCCTACATCACATGGGCCGCGGACGATACATAGTACTTGGGTGAGGCCCATGGTGACCATGGCACTGCCCGAGCAGGCACTTGATGGGAGAGCGCTGCCGCAGTCGGTAGTGGAGGGGAGGGCGCCGAGATGGCAGGTCATGTGCCGGATTTCGTTGGGGCGGCGTCCATCGGAGCGGAGGTGGATTAGGGAGAGGATATCTGTTCGTCGGAGGGATGTCATGATTGTGAGATGAGCTGAGCTGATGAGGTTTATTGGCAACCTTGTCATGGTTGTGATCGATTGGTAGGTACACGGCGGGCGTTGGCGCAAAAACATACGGCAATAAAGGGGCTAGCTTCAAAGCAAGATGCCAATCTCTTTTTTGAGACATCAACCTTTCTGGCCGTCCTATCCTACCTACCTACCTACCTACCTACCTACCTACCTATTAGTACCTCTATCTATCTACCTACTACATAAACCTACCGCTACCTCTATCTATCTATCTACCCAGTACCTGCGCAGCTTATGTTAGCTTGTATTTGTACCTTGCTTGACTTGTAGACTCTCATGTGTGTGTGGCTATTCACTCACTGCAGAGAGGAGTGACTATTACCTTGGGCTTGGGGGGATATGCTGCAAAAGTGACTGCTGAATGTGAATGAAGAGGCGGTGGATGGATGGCGGCGGCAGGTCAAAGAAGGTTGTATCGTACATGGTTTCCACCGGATGAGCTCACACGTGAAGAAATTGTTTCACAAAAATGTTCACTTATATGTGTTCATCTCATAGCTATGTTTTTCACACGTAAGGTAAGCACTACTCTTCAAAATTGTTACATGACTATCACTCTTCAAAAATTGTTGTTTACTTCAAAATCTTTAGTCTTCAAAATTGTTGCATTGATCATTCTTCATGCTCACATCAATATCATCATTCAACGCGCGGACATGTTCAATGTGTGGGCTGTGCTATCGTTATCCACAACCTTTTTTCTCATGGAGCTGAAGAGGTAGCTACCGTTACCTCCATTCGAATGGTGAGTGGGTGCCGTCGTTTGGGTTGAAACGAATTGGCGAAGGGAGGAAATGTGATAGGCAAAAGATTCGTACCAAATGAAACATTTCAGCGACCTTATCATATTCAACACGTCTGCAATATCGTCCCCTAGCAAAGATTCAGCCGCTTCAGCCTTCAGGATCTCGAGTACATCAAGCAAAGTTGCAATTGTTACAACTTGCAACTTCTCCTTGTTTGTTTTGGTTGACGACAAAGGTTCTTTGATGGCCTCTCCGAAGGAATTTCCATTCTTTGTGCTTTCCTTCTTGCTCTCTTCATCTAACAAGGTGAGCAGCCGCCTTGCATGCTCCTTTGTCAGCATGGTAGCCAAAACTGTCGTAACGCTGCGCTCAAACTTTTGATAGCCTAGATAAGCGCTGTGCCTGTTGGCAGATCCTTCGAGCAAAACAGACTTGGTGCGTGTATGAGTGGCTAGTTGCTCTTGCACATCGACCACATCTCTGGTCCCTCCCGATTCAGCCTCTGCGGCGCTACCTTGGAATGGACCTTTCTTTTCCTGGGTATCGTGTTGGATGTGGAATTGTGCAAATTCCCCACTCATCAACTGGCCTGCAGTTGACCTGACCTTGTGCTTGTACGACAAAGCTCCCTCCAACATGTCATAATATGAATCAGGCATGTTGTCGGGCATATTGGGCATTTGTCGCAAACGATCTTTCTTGGCACTTTGTAGTAAGTTGAAAGCCTCTTGAAGTCTTTCAGCAGGATAGCCCGCTACCAACACATATAGAGTCGCCCCTGCTGACCACACATCGGTTTTTGGCGTGTAGTTTCGTTGAAACACTACAAAAAGTCGATCGAGAATGTTAGTCTAACCAGCAAGCAGCATAACGTAGAGGAATATCAATCATACGACGCAAAGCGGTTTACTCACTTTCCGGAGAGATATAAAAGGCTGATCCAGCAAACGTATGATGTCTGCTCACGTCATTGATCTCACAATCTCCGCTCTGCTCTAAAGTAGGATCATCATACGTTCCACTGCCAAAGTCGATGAGACGTAGTTGACTATCCTTCTTCAAGTTGGAAAACATTATGTTCTCAGGCTTGATATCTCTGTGCATGACGTGATGCTTGGCACAGTGATTGACTGCGCTCCATAGCTGGTAGCTAATCCGACTGACATCCTCCGTGCGTAATCCTCCGGTGGTTTCCTGGAAAGCTTTGGAGAGGTACGGAATCATTTCTCCGCCTTCGCAATACTCGGTGATCATGTATATCATGGATGGACTCTCATAGACAAATACAAGTTTGAGATTGTAGCACTGATATGATAAGTGATGTATGGCACGTGTGAGCGGATATTGATGTAAATATTCAATACAAAAGGCATACTAAAACAAATTGGCCACTAGTCTGTGGTAATCAACCACAGCTACGGTAAGGGCTGATCAATTACTTCTCCTTCTCTCACCTCTCCATTTAATCGACGCAAAATTTCCACCTCTCCTTGCAACATCTCCTTCTTGAGGGGAGCGAAAAGTGTGTTATCTTTGAAAGTATACCCTTTCCTCAAATACTTGACGGCCAGCTTAGCCTTTGACATATCGTTCACGTTCTCATTTTGATCGTGAACCAACTTGACAACACCAAATTCACCCTCACCGAGCGTTTTGGTCTCAAGGAATCTCTCTTGATATTCCTTCTCCCCACCGGCGACATACTCACTGTCGATGTAGGAGGGCTTGGAGTTCATGCAGCCCATCTTTGCTGTAGTCGTCTGGTAGTGGTAGACAGTGAAGGTGAAGTCTCGCGTTGATGATGCTATGTACCCCTGGTGATGCTTCTCAATCCTTTTCCAAGCTGCCACCACGCTATGACATACTCCTAGCCTACTCCTATTATGTTTACACTTATTCGCGGAGATTCGTGATAGAGTCAATACCAATTATTCCTCACAGCTGTAGATACATAAAGAATGAATATTTATGTCCCCGGCAGCAGGTAGAAGACATGATTACTACCTAATTCCAACATAAGTATGTGGCTTCAGGAAGGCAAAGGGTGTTCAGGTAAATAATGCCGGAACTCAGCGGACCACGACGGAGGAACTTGTGGGTTGTTCGAGAGAGTGGAAGAAGTTTTGGTGCGGATGGCATCTTAGACTCTACCCTGCATGCAATGGCAAATTAAATGTCAAAGTTTTACTCTCCTTTTTATTACATATCTACAGACATCTAAATGGTGCTTGTCATTGTACGGTCCAGATATCTAAATGGTACTTGTCATTGTACGGTCTTTTCAATGCCGAAACCGAAAGGAAATTGCAATGGCACCCTCCTCCAACAACTGAATACATACATACAGAAATATCCGAAAGGCCCGTATTAACCAAAGCAGAGATCGATGATGAGCCCAACAACACTAAATACAGAGACGGAGGCATCGGCGCTACGCCACTCCATGCATGCACGTATTGAGATCCATGATCCGGGTCTGGAAACTATGAATGTCAAGACGGTCGTGCCTCCCTCTGGCTCTGATCAGGACCTGACAAACTCGGCCAATTGCCGCCCATCACGT
Organism: Skeletonema menzelii; assembly: GCA_036940005.1. Lineage (NCBI taxonomy): Eukaryota > Bacillariophyta > Thalassiosirophyceae > Thalassiosirales > Thalassiosiraceae > Skeletonema > Skeletonema menzelii. The sequence goes on from JALLBH010000516.1 coordinate 10,014, forward strand.
CGTGCTACTTTTCAAGGAAGACCACTCAAAAAGTCAAGCCACAGGTCAAGCCTGAGGAGCTCTCACGCTTCCATCGCTTCCAATACATCACCCTCCATGAGACGGAATGTCTCCTTCTCAAGTCTCGAAATCCGTTCTTACGGCATCACTCTAGGTGATACTCCCATGCTAAAAGGTCCACCCATTTCACTAGATTGGAGTAACCATACATCTACCGAAGTTCATGATATTGAAAATTATGAAAAGATTCGATCCGTAACTGCTGAGAATCCCACACCATTGAATCCACGCCGTACGAAGAATGAACTATTCATCCGCCCCCTTCCCATCGTCAAGACCTCCACATGCTCGATGCAGGCTTTTCAAGGACGCAGGTTAGGATTGCCACGGAGGAAGCAGAACGCGCCTTTATCAAGCGGCATACGGGTAAGAAACGATCGGTTAGGTTTGATGAAATGATGGAGAAGATGAAGAGTTTATTTTCGTGTATGTCAAAGAAAGATTGAAGGTGACGATGATGAAGAAACATGGTTTGAGAAGTTTAGTTCTACTGTGGTTGTGGTGGTGAATTAGAAGTGTTCACTCCCTCTTATTCACTATCTCCAACAGACTCCTGCAACTCCTCATCCTCAGACGCGTCTTCAGATACAACAGAAGAGGCGAGGCATCCACTTCTCTCTCCAAGTTCATTGTAATTGGCTGCTCCCACCAAGGTAGGAAGGTAGTTGGTGGAAGTCTAAGAGAGGGGCAGGCTGTTGACAGGTAGCCAACCGCCTCTGCCGCTACACTAACACTACGCTGCATATTATGTTCAACTCATCGATAAAAGTAGGAATCTAGATTTTAGGTTCCATAGCTAGCTGACCTATCCACCGCAGATCATTTTTGGTATACGCCGGAAGAAGCTTATCAGATCCAATAATAAGACACGATTTCCCACCACTGCCATACCCATCAATGATTTGAACTAGAATGCACCTCCTCGCAGATGTTGGGAGTAGATTCGTAACCGGGTGATCACTCGGAAGGGCAACTCTCCCTGCACGGCTAGATGCGGTTGCATCCAAAGCAGCTTTGATTATTGTCGCATAGTCATCCTCGTTGTCTGAAGAATTGCCGTCGTCCCAAATCCCATAACGATACAAAATTCCATCCTCTTCATTTGCAATAAGAAAGTGTGTTGCTGGAGTTAAACTAACAATGGTTTGTGCTAGCCGCTGTATCGACTTCATGGCAGATTTGTCCCCCTCAATAGCAGGCGAAAAGCCATTATTGCTAGCAGGACTGCTTAGCCCAACCACATCATTGTCCGCATCACTCTCAACTATCAAATCTTCACCCCCCTTGCCCCGACCATCTCCCACCCCAGACTCAATCAACCCCTGCAACAAAAGAAACGCCCCATACCCCGCCGCCAAAACCTCCGCAACAACCTGTCCATAATCACCAACCTGACTCTCTGCAAATAAATGATTCGCCCCATCGGCAATTAACACCGTCATACCAAATAAGAGACGGATACGCGGTCCTTCTAATCCGGGGATGAAGAAGCCTGACCCACGTTCGATTGCGGCAGATGGACGGGAGTAGATTCCACGTTCTCTTGCTGATTTTGGTGTTTCATTATTTGTTGCGAATAAGTTTGTGCTGTGAGTGCGTTTTTGGAAGTGATGATTGTTGATGGATGTTGGAGCAAATGCAGATGCCTCTTGTAGACATTGTAGCGAGAGAAGAAGAGTAGTGACAGCACTCAGATGCCGATAGTAGAGGAATGGTAGCATGATTATTTCCTTATGAGGCTATGACCTGTAGCACAAAGCACAAGCAACCAATTCAGGACATAAAGCGAGGCCAATCCTATCGCTATCGATGCACATGAAAAGAGGTGTTGGAGGTCTCTCCCGCAAAATATCTTTGTTCCCGCAAAAAATGTCCGCTCAGCGCAAGCACGAACAACAGTGACGATGAGTTGATATTGATAGCCAGCCAGCCACATCAACCATTACCATGACAACAGCACAAGCACCACTCGACCAACCATCATGCTGGCTCTGCCTCGAAGAAGGGCAGGACACTTTCGGCAAACCACTCGTACGAAACTGCTCCTGCCGTGGCAGCTCTGGCTTTTCTCACATCTCATGCATCATCAACTTTGCCGAGAGCGAAAGCAAAAGGGCATACACGTCCGGAGATATGGGGGACTCGCTTGCATCATTTGAGGTGTGCCCCAATTGCAAACAGGATTATCAGAATAATGTTGCGTATGAATTAGCAAAGGCTCAGGTGAATTTTGTTGAGAGGGAGTTTGCTGGTGACCAACATGCGTTTTTGTACACGAATGCATTGACGTGCAGATTGGTGGTACTCGATGTTAAAAATGAGAATGACCGCTGTGAGGGAGAGGAGGTAATATCCAAAATGCTCTCTACTTTTGAGGCAATGAAGCGTACTGCACAGCATAGAAGCCATCTGTTACACCCTGACGCCACCAAAGCATTTGAGGGGCATGCGAATGCCAACATTGCCACATTTTATCATAAAATCGGATCTGATGATAGTCTCCAAAAGGCAAAAATTTATTTCCAAAAAGCCAAAAGTATATTCGAGAACGAGAAGGACGAACTTGGTGTTATGACAATTTCGAATCTCATTGAAAATGTCGAGGCAGAGATCAATGGAGAACGCAAATGTTTGACACAAGCAGTAGAGGTTGGCCTAGAGCTTAAAAAATTCCAGCTATTCACAAAAGAATTCGGTGCAGATGATAACACAACCATCGAAGCTGGTGTACAGCTTGCTTTAGCCATGTGGAAGGAGTATCGAACAATCGAGGCAGAGCGGTTACTCACGAAGTTAATTGCGAGAAGTCGCCGTGTGCATGGCGAAGGACATGACTGCACAATATTTGCCATATCCGCTATGCAACGGGTGCATGAGCGGAAAGTGTTTCTAAAAACGAATGGTGAAATCAATGTAGATGAGGTCTATCGTGTAGTGCGGTACACAGCTGATGGATTAAAATGTCTCGTTCAGGGCCCGGTTCCAAAAGTTGTGTTTGATCCACGGATCAACCGATCAGATCCGAGTTATGAAGGGGCAGAAAGAACGTTTGAAGTGGAACGTGCAAATGTTGTTACTTCCAGGGGAACGCCAGTAGTTTGCACTGGGTTGCAAAAGGCAACACATCTTAATGGGAAAATTGGAGATAGACGAGAATTTGATGAAGATACTGGCCGATACACGATTCATTTTGAAGATGAAACGTTGAAACCTGTCAAGGTTAAGCCAGAGAACATTCGCATTGTGTTTGATTTGTAGAAACAACTCTTTGCGGAGGTAATATATCAGAACTAGGTGGGTGCATTCTCCTTGGGCTGGTGGTAAAACGAGGACGATACGAGCAAATATTAATCGGGGTGGTCTGCTACAGCTGAGCCAGACTATTACGATACTTAGTACGATCTTAACTCGTACATCTGCAATAAGCTTTAACAAACTACTGCTTGTCCCGACTAGTTTATTCCTTCTCTGGTAAATCAAACAAAATGCGTACATTTTCAAGTTTGACTTCGGCAGGCTCCAAGCCTTCTTCTTCAAAATGAATCAAGCAGATACGATAGTCTTCTGAGTAATCTCTGATTTCTCCAATCTTCCCGTTGAGGTGTGTCATGCTGTTTAGTCGTAAGCCAAGGCACGTTACAGGTGTCCCTATCCGGGGAGTCTGGCAACAGAAGCAGGTCTCTTCAGTGACATGGTTGGAGACACTTATGTGATAGTGGGGCTTTGGGTTCATAGTTGTGGAGCTTTTAACAACCACGGGTACCAATTCCCACGTTAAATTGTTCCCTTTCATATGGACTCCCACATCTGTTAAAAGCTCTCGAGCTTTTAACAGATCACCACTTTGAGCATTTTGAGTGTAATAGTGGGTATTAAACAGTGCACTTATCGCCACCACCTTCACCTCTCCGTGTCACCACCCATCATCTGCTCCGACAATGGCGTCCGAACTTAACCCATAGAACAACGATGCCAAGGACTAAAAACGCCAGAGATAAGAGTCAAAGAAAGGCTCGCAAGCCTATGTCTGCTGCGGAAAAAGATCAAATGCTGTCGAGAAGGAGTGCTACGTTGGAGAGGAAAGAAAGGAGCGCGAGGGAAAAGGTCGAGAGAATTCGCCCAGCCGCTAATTTCTTCAATCGCCCAGTGCCTCGGCAGCCGCCAAATGCGGCAGGGGGTGAGAGGCATAACAGCAGCAACAGCAGCGAGAACAGCGCCGGCAGCAAAGATCATACAACAGTGAACGAGGATGGTGTGGAACAGAGTGGAGATGAACAACAAAACGACGAACAACACGACAAAGAAAATCTGTCCGAAGATGAGGAGCAAGTAATCACAATTGATAGTACTCCGCCAACATTCATTTCACCGGAAGATGCGACTCCGAACCTAGACATCGATGATGATGATGACGACGATCTTGAAGAAGAAGATTTTGACGGGGATGATGATGATGACAGCAATAAGAAACAGCAATCAAAAGACAGAGGAGTCATGCGTGAAGTCTTACGTGCCGTCCAAGAGCGTATCAAATATGAGGAGAGCAAAACCTTCCCAGCATTGAAACTAAAGTGGATGTTAGAATTCATCAAAAATCACCAGTGGAGTATTCCTAGAGAGCACATTCCTACAATTACACGCAAATTAGGCTTGCAGCATGAAGACGTGTTCAAGTATTATTACACACGCTTGGATGTTTGGCTACCAGACCTCCAACACGGTCACAGTCACATGCCATGCTGTGTCAACTGCAAGCATAATAATGCAGTTGGGGTCCATGGGTACTCAACACATCCTGGCCGTATGGTTGTGAATCAGACGGAAAACTACTACATTCTCACCCGTCGTTACATATGTCATGATTGTAAAAAAAAGAAGGAAAGATTGAAAGCAATAGCCAAGGATGCAGCAACAGTAGCGGCAAATGTGGAGGTAGTAGTGGCAGAAGTGAAACTTCAGACAACTTTTATGGGTTGGGATCAGAGGATACTGCCACTTTTTCCTGATGGAATCGGAAAAGAATTCCCAGCCTTCTTGACGAAGAAAGCTGGTGTCGATCTTTCGCTAATTGATTTAATGCGGCCGCTGATAAACAAAGGGATTCGGCCTGAAGCATTTTCTGAGTTATTGCTGGAACTGCATACCAAAGAATGGACGAGAAGGTACATCAAATACGAGAGAGATGTTGCACGGAAAGAGAGGCTTATTCCAGGTTCTGCGAAGACGGCTTCGATATTCAGTGACTTCAGCGATAAAGACTTCTATGACGGAAGAGTTCCAACCCCCAAGTACATCAAACATGTATACAATCTCTTTCACGACACTATCAGCGATCACCTTGCAAAGGAAGTCAAGAAGCGGCCGGCAGAGATTCTGATCTGGGATGGGAGCTACAAAGCACCAAAACGAATGTGTCAACACAATGGCGAGCAGATATTCAACACTTTAATGACTGGGATGAACGGCATAGGAGAGGTGCGGCTTCAATTTCTTGTTCACACTGACAGTCATGACCAGATGGTTGGCGCCCTCGAAGCATTCAAAGCGACAAATGTTGCATTGGGGATTGAAGACCCAAAATATTTCGTAACTGATAACCCAAAAGCTGATGCAGCATTTATCACCGCTGTCTTTGACTCATTGCAACAGAAACAACAAAAACTTGATGAGCAGCGCATAGATACGCCACAGATCAATCCTCATGTTACTTATATCCCTGCAAACGTGAAAGTTCTCAAAAAGGAAGAGGTCAATAGTGCAATCGCGGCCATGTGGGATGTAGCAAAAGGGAGAGTGATAGGTTTGGACGCGGAGTGGAATGTGACGATGAATCGATACGGGGGAGTATCTGAGACTGGAAAAGTTGCACTGATTCAAATCAGCTACATCAGCAAAGATGATGACGAGATTACAACACTGCTGGTGCGAACTCACCAAATGACAAAACTACCGCACAGGTTGGAGTCACTTCTCACTGGCGATACGTTCAAAATGGTTGGAGTCAATGTGAGCGCAGATATTATCAAAATTGGCAAAGATTTCAACATCAGCGCCATTAAACAAAACAAAGATCAAAAAGATCGCCCAAATGTCATTAATCTTGGACCATATGCGCGTGCACGTGACATTGTTCAGAACGGAAGTATTGGATTAAAGCCGTTGTGCGAGTTGGTATTGAAGAAAAGGCTTGAGAAGGAAACACACATTCGCCTTTCCAATTGGGAGAAAAAGGACAAACTTACTGATGAGCAAGTGAAGTACGCCGCACTTGATGCAATCACTTCACTACAGATATTTTTGAAAATCACTGATATGCCAGATTTGACGCGCAGATATACTATGGATGATGTTAAAGTTGGCAACAAAGTCGATTTGGTCCCGATGTTTGGAAGTACCTCGTGCATGGCAACTAGAGCAGCTACTGCAATAATTGTTAATGTTGATCGATGTCAAAGTCCCGATGATGTTGCACCAAAAGTTGCCAAAGCAGGAAAGGAGACTGTCGCAATCAAGCTTGTGAAGATTTATTCTACAGGGTTCAAAATTCCAAAGTACGAGTATAAACCATCTGACTCTCAGGTGTTACCAGCGACTCTCTCGTGCTTTGGGGAAGGAAGCCTAATTGTAGTGCCGGTTCACATGCTCAAACATCATGTTGATTCAGACCATGTTCGATCCACCCCAGCCGAACGCAGTCATCCTCTCTTGTATCCGACGGTGACGGTACCTGGACCTGGTCATGATGAGATATCTCCAGCTCCTGACAAAGCCGCTGATACAGAAGAAGCCGCTGATACAGGAGAAGCACTAGCCGATCTTGACGAGGATGAGAATGACGGTGAGGATGTTAGACGCAATTCTTTTACAGAAGAAACAATAAGTATGCAAGATATCGAACTGATTCGAGCCGCTGCTGAGAAATCCACGGCAGCACAGTCCGTTGAGAATCTATTTCCGTGTAAGGGATTGTCAGCGTCTCCGTCTCCTACTGCTATTGTCAACAAATTTTCGGTATGTCTCGGAGATACATTTCATGCGATGAAGAGACATGTTACTCCAATGCACCACGAGGGGAAAAAGGCATTCTTTGTGGCACTGCGCGAAGCTTTTCTGGTATGGAATAAGGAGAAGCTTGAAGAGCTGAAGGGTCATTTAAGAAACGAGGGACAGAGTGAAGAGGAAATAGAAAAGAAAATGCTCTTCACTTCTACTTTATTCACAGATTGCGTCGATAGGCACATTCCACCTCCAAGCCTTTTGTACTTTCGAGTCAGAGCTGTGTTTGTGCTCTTTGGCAACCTCGTGGACAGCAAGACGAAGAAGCCGCTATTTAATGAAAGAGTTTGGAGATGCGCCAACAATATCCTTGATGAAATCCTGCTTGGCTATTATTCCGATCCTCCAGGTGTGCAATGGTACACAAAGCGTCTGAGGAAGAATGGGACCGTCGAAACCAATAAATATGGGATGGAGTTGTATGACTGTAGTAGAGGCACAAACCGAGTTGAATCTTTCCATAAAGATCTTATCACTACTTGGGGGAGTTGGCCGTTGGGTCTGGAAATGTCTACCAAAGTACTTGCAGAAAAAAGGCATCGCCACAACCACCGAGTTTCTGAAAGGCGACGTGATGGGTTCCCAAAGGTCGGGCATTATGACACTTGGGAGATCGACGAGTTGCAACTGCTGGTTCATAAAAACCGTGGCTTTCTTCTATATCCTCATTGGTCAAATTCTAGCGAGTATGTCTCGACAGAAGAGAGGTTTGATATAGTACCATTGCAAAACAACGATGTCCAGCAAGCACTTGAAACTCATTGCGAAGCAATTGCACCTCTTCCAAAGCTCACACGGGATCTACAATTCCAGTGCAACGCCATGGGAACTCAGCTTCCATTTCTACCATTCTCGACCAACGAAGAGAGAATGAAGTTTTCTGAATATGTACATAGCCTCCCATCTCCTCTCTCTGCTAACAATTATGAAAAGGCGGCAGTTAATTGGTGTGGTTTCGTTGACGGTATCAGTGTATGGCCAAAACTACCATGTCACTTTCGCACATATAAGCGTAAATGGGACAAGAATCAACGATGCAAAGACTTGTTTGAGCGCTCCAAGAGTGGTAGACAGAAGTTGGCAGAACTCAATTCCATTGAGCACGCGACAAGTGCAGATGCTTCCAATCTGACAGATTGGAAATTAGGGTGCCTTATCCTTGATCTGTATACGGACTCTCTAC
>JALLBH010000517.1:0-18122 GCA_036940005.1 Skeletonema menzelii
ACATCAACAGAGTGCCACTGCTGGAATAATAACACAACACCTGTCACCTGATTTTTGGCTCTTTTTCACCCTCCACCTTGGTGGTGTTCATGTGCTGAGACTAACAATAATAACAACCCCCCAGCGCCTCTCCTCAACCAATCATGATATGAACTAATAATTCTACTACCTGGAGGGAGTCTGAAAGCCCCCCCATGCTCCCATAACACCACCAACATGTCATGTACACAAGTTAAAAGTTATGTACATGAGAAAAATAGTGACCACAACAATCAACCAATAAACAATGGATTTTAACGCTCTAAACAATATAACAGCTTTATACTATCATATATAACAGTTTGCGCCTATATTTATCAAAGGGAATCATGGAGGGGGAGTGAAACTAATGTCATTACATTATCATGTAAATTTACTAGCAAAAAAATAAATATTTTTTTTATGGAGTGAACTCAACAGCTGCAGCAAAAAGCCACTGCATTTTTATTCAGATGGGTATTATGTACAATTTAAGCTATCGGTCGCTATCATTGGCGCTGTGTGGGTGATGCTATCAACATGGTGCAAATCGGCCGTAGGAGGGGTTTTGATGGCAAATTGCAAAGCCTCGGCGCAGTTTTTGGACCAAAAAAGGTAGGGTCTCTGCATAAATGCAGAGTCCCTCTTTAGAGGACTCCCATTTATGACAGAAGATCCTATTTAGGGTGAGTCTCGACGACGACTTTATCATCTTATCGACTGCCAATAAACCAATACACAACCAACGCCACTGATTGCCTCTGCAGAGTAATAAGAAAACATGGGAAAGAAGAGCAAGAAAAAAGGAGGCGCCGCCAACAAGGCGGCTCGAAAAGAGAAATTGCAAGAGCGCCGTGAGCAGCAGCTGGAGCAGCTGGATCGGTATGATTCTGATGGTGGTGGCAGTAATGAAGCTGTTGACAATCGACGCGATCGAGAATATTTCGTAGGAGATCGAGTGTGGTTCAAGGGAGATCGTGCGTACTATGACGAGAATAATCCCAACAGTTACAGAGGACTTGTACATGCAGTTGACGGAGACTTCGTGGAAATTAAGCCGCTGCAGGCATTGATTGATGGGATTCATTATACCGAAAGAATTCCTACGAAGACAAAACCGCCAGATAAATTCTATGTCTTTCCTGATTTTTGCGATATGACACTCCGTTTTGATGTTGGTGACAAGGTGATTTGTAAAGTCTGTGATTGCTTGATCCCGGCATCCGTTTGCACTTTTTGGCCAATCGGTGAGTTTGAAGTAAAGGGAATCCCTCTCCCTGCAGCTGCTGTGGATCGGGTGCCACATTACAAGTGCGAGAAGCTCTTGAAGGATGGCTATGGACCTCCATGCGTACCTGCACTAAAAGATTGCGATTCTTTCATTCGGAGAAAGCCAGCTTCGTTCCGATTTGAAGTGGGAGATACTGTTACATTTAATTCGATGAGAGCATGGGGGAATACTGCAGCTGCCTCAAATCAGCTGCAAAGATGCGCTTTGGAATGGACTGAGGGGAAGATTATCTTGGTAGATGTTTGCGAAGAAGGGGTGGATTATGCTGTGTATGAGTGCTCCTTCAAAGTTGCAGGAAAAAAGTATACCTGTCTCATTGAAAAAGATGACGACGAACACATTGCGCTTATTGGCGCAGAGCCAAGAAGGAGACTCATTGAAGCGATTGAGCAGGATTGTAGCCGGGATCATTTTAATTACCTCACTCGTCACTTTCATATTGATATCACTGCATTCAGGGATTTGGTGGTGACGAAAGCAATTGAATTTGCTAGCTACAACGCACTCACATGGTTACAGCATGATTGCAGCATTGATGTTACACTTTTAGAAGACAAAGATGGGAATAACTTCCTCCATATGATCGCAAATTCACTGAATGCATCTCGTTTCATCAGTAGAGTGGGGGACAACAGCCTCTATCGAGAAAGCCGCGATGATGTCACGCTCAATTTTAAAGAATACGACAAGCCGAAATTTAAGGGGCTCAACAATAACGGGGAGGTTTGGCTGCAATCTCTGGTTCGTAGGGGTGATGTGAAAGCACTAGATATCGCCTTTTCTCCTAATTCTGGGCTTGGTTGGGATTGGGAGAATTATTTTGACGCTAATGTGCTTAAATTGGTTGCAGACTCTATCAAGGAATCCAATAATCCATTGATGCAGTACATCTTTGATGCGTTTGTCTCGTTTCACACACTCCATGACCTATTCCGCGCCTTATCAGTAACATCTGGCTCGTTGCCTCTACTTAACGGGGAAGATGCGAAAAATCAAGTCAAACTAATGACAAGGTTTTACAGTGATTGGGAGGATTATCCTATCTTGAAATCGGAAAGAGATGCAATAGCTTGTCACCTAGTGGGGAAGGGTATGCTTCGGCTATTTCAATTAGTGTATGAGGCTGACGGGAGCTTCTTTGAAACTAATTATGGGGCCTATTCAAACCAAAATACACAACAGTTCATTCAAACAGAGCTGCGCGCATCTACAGATGTGTCAGTGACGGAATTCGTCACAGTGAACATATTCGAAATGTGTATCTTAGGGACTCATCATGCATATTTTTTTCGCCCCGATGATTACGATTTCGAGCTATATCGAAGGAGTATATTCAGCCATACTCGCTACTGCAATGCTGTCGATTGTTGCCCTTCTTTGCTTAATCATTTGGCAAGGGAAAAATGTGTAAATAAAACTCAGAATCCATACGTTGATGCAAGATTGAGATTGCTCGAAGATGAAGGTGACGTGAAGGAAAGACAAAATGTCTTAGATTACTTATTCCGCCGACACACGAAAACTGGAGTTTGTATACTCTTTCCGCTGCGGCATCGACAATGTTGGGCGCTCCGCTTCATGGTCGACAATAAGTACTTGGACCTTGAGGGATTAGCTGCAGACGAAAAGAATCTTGCCCAGAATGCTTCGACGCTTTCGTTTCTGAATTCAGGACGGTTTCCGTCCAATATGACAGTCAGGTGCTGTTTGATCTTTGTAGCCGTCCAATATGATGATCTTCAATCCCTTGAATGGCTATGCGAATCAGACGGTGCTCCCTATGATCTTGTAGGTGGCTGGAACTTGCTCCATTACAGCGCATACATGGGAAGAATTGAAATAATTAGTTGGTTGTCCACCCAACCAGCTTGGAACGCGCTTGTGTCTGAAGCCGCCACTCGCAAGCCTTTCTGTGGTGCGTCAGCTGTACACATCGCAGCAAGCTGTGGCCACTTACATGCATGCGATCTTTTGATCTGCTTGAAGGTGCCACTTGAAGATGTGAATGGGAGGCTTCCAGAAAGTTATGCACAAAAATCTCAACACGACTTCGTCCGGAAGTGGGCAGCTGAAAGAGCCAAGCCGCAATCCCTCTTGAGGGACGTAGCGAAGCTTATCAGTCAGGTGGAGGAGCAGAAGAGTGTGAGCCAAATAATGGATTATATAATTTCTTCGAAATGTCTCGACATTGATACTTGGCAAAAGTGCAATCGAAAAACCTCTCGTGACAAGCTTGGTGACCTTTCGTTTCGGGATGTAATTCATTTATGCTGTAAAAATGCAGATATCGAGCTGGTAAAGTCGATATGCGTTCGACTTTATTTTGGTAGCCTCAATTATAGCTTAAAAGAGTTTTGGGATCAGGATACGGCTTTACGTGATGCAAAGAGATTATCCAGGGATGATCTCGTCTCATTTGCCAAGTTGAGAGGATATGATGACTTGGTCAGGTACATCCAAGAAAAATGGTTCAACGACATCTCGTGCGAAGATCCTTTGACTCATAATTCGATGTTAGAGTCTTCTCTTGGTGGAAATGTTTATCTTGTTGATGTCAGAGCAGCAATTCTTCGTTTAGATGTTTTGGCAAATATAGTTAGCGATTCTAACAGTGCGATGGCGGATATCTTGATGAGAGGAGGGAAAGTAGATGAGCTCGTGGAACTATTCAAGATCAACACTGCTTCGTATGAGACTGTGATGACTGAAATGGGCGAGATATTGAATGATGACTATAAGTCATACTATTTTGAGAGACCATTTGAAATGCCGAAGTACATTTGTGAGTGGCACTACGAAGACAATCACCCTGTTTCAAAGCTTCTGTTATATGCAGAAGAACAGATTCACAGGTTCAGAGGAGCTCATATCGTTCTTGCTTCGGAGGGTTACACTGAGTTGTTGCGTTTTTGTCTATCCAACATACCAGGATGGAATGCTGCGATGGAGCTCAATGTGGTCCGAATAGCATCATTCTTTGGGCACACATCTATTGTAGAAATGCTTTTGAATCCAGAGGCCGTCTTCAATCTCCATTCAGATGAAATAGACAGGCACAACGCAGCCATCGTTGGCTTAGGTGAAGCGTTGCGTTATCGTGATTTGGAATGTCTCAAAAAAATCCCAAGAGATTCTATCATGGACAAAGGCCGCGGTATTGAAAGGAAGTTTGAAGGCAGAAGCGAATATGAAGATTGGCAACGAAAAATGGAATGTACCAATCAAATGATGAGCGAATCATTGATTGTTGCGGTTCTCAATAGTTACGCGACAGAGATATTTGACTCGGACGTGGATAACAAAACTGCATTGAAGACGTTGAGGCTTCTTGTCGATAATCGCATCTATGCACACGATGAAATAATTTACGCAGTGAAGCTGCTATTGGCTAAGGGCCACACGATTGAGTGGAAAGCATGCATTTTAGATCTGCTTCAACAAATTATAGATTCCTTGGGATTGGAACCCATCTTTCATCCCGAGCAGATGCAAGAAATTGCCAACGAGGTAACGCTTTTGTTGGATCGTCGGAAAGATAATGAAGCACGAGCGATCAAACGCATCCTTTCTTTTTTCGCAAAATTGGCTAGCGCTGGTATAGATATCCAGCGAATTGGCGAAAACCTCCTTTATTCTGAGCAGAGTGACTTCAAGACGGAAGTTGCAAGCTTGCAGCAGAAGCAACTAACTGATTGGTCCCGCTTTGATATAGTAAAGAAAGGTGGATCGTTGGCAGATATTAAAAATGCTATCAGAGACGGGAGTTTGACTGTGAATTTGCGAGACCGAGGTGGTCTTTTACTCACCCACCTAAGCGCAGCGTATGATCGTGTGGACTTGCTGAATTGGCTTGTTGTCAGCGAAGGTATGGATTTGAATGCACTGGATGCCCAGCAAAGAACGACGCTAGAAGTTGCTAAAGCCTCGAAAGCCTCTCTGACAACAAAGTGGATTGTTGAGTGGAAAGCGAAGACTATCATTGGAACATTTCTTCGTCGCAACTATTACCATGCGATGCATAGGCGAAGACTTCAGCAGTCAAATAACGCGGCAACAGTTATCCAGAGCGCTTTTCGTGCATATGTCACCCGTAAAATCTATGTTAATGTGCTCGTACGGAGGTTGGAAGAGTCGCATCAATTTACAAACATCTGGGGGCGTGTAATTTCATCCATTGGCAGCGTCTCAACTTCAACTTGCTGGACTGATATTAGGGAGCAGCTGATTGACATCAAAGTAGGGTTAGATGATGAAATGTTAAACGATACCGACCAAAGGCTGAACAGAGCCACGAATGAAGCTGTAGAAGAAGAATATATCCAAAGAGATGACGAGAATGTTCCCGACGAAATTATTGACTCTGAAGAGCTTGCGTCGCATGATGATGTCTCGAATGAAGCGGCTCGTCAATTGGACGACAGAAATCAATGGCTGTCCTTCCACATGACTTCTCATGTCGTGAAATTCTTGCAGCAGGGTGACAAGAAGTATCGCTCCTTCTTCGTCCGTCGCATGCGCCAACTTGCGTCGGGCGAACGCAGCCGCATACTACAGAAACCTCTCAAGGGATCAAAGGGCCTTATCTACGAAACATATCTGGAACAACGTTCAGGTCATAGAATATTGTGGACTGAAGAAAGTGGCAGACTTGTGATGTGGTACATTGCAAAGCATAAACAAGTCAGCCGACTGATGCAGCTCATCGACGACTCAAAGAGCCGCAGTGCACGGCAGCAGATTCCTGACTCTTTGGTGAATGAGCTACAACACGAGGGTTTATTGCCTCAGAATGAACCGAAGGAAGTATTGCTTGATATATTTGGGAATGTACCGCTGAAGATGTACGACGTCGACTTCAATACAATCAGTGAGATAGCGAAGGAATCTTGGACGCCTCAGTTGCATCTCACGGATGAAGAGCGTGATATCGTGGAAGAAGAAGGCACCGTGTTGGTTCTAGGGCGAAGTGGCACAGGTAAAACTGTGACTATAACGCAAAGATTAGAATTTGACCGACAGTCCAGGGCTGCTCAAGATCCAACATTCACACAGCTATTCGTTGCGCGGTCAGTGAGGCTCTGTAGATATGTGGAAGGGGCTGTAGGTGAAGATAATCGGACATCCTTTCTCACATATGCAACATTGCTGAATGATATCGAGTCAAGTCTTCCAGGTCAGAAGACTCGCAACTTCAATCCAAGCCAAAGGATTGACTTTGGGCGTTTCAAGCGAGATTTTCATTATAATTCCCCTTTCAATGAGAAGGTCAGCGCATTAATATCATGGACCGTCATCAGAACTTTCCTTAAAGGATCGATGGAGGCTTTCCAAAGTCCTGAAGGTGTTCTATCGAGAGAGGAATTTGTCGAGGTGGAAAGGCTCGGCAAAAATCGGTGTAAAATCCCTGCTGAAATGCGTGAGCAAATTTATGATGAATTTCTTCAATACCAAAAATACCTGAAAGATCTACAACTCTGGGATGACTGCGATCGTTTGTGCCACTTGTTACTCCGCATCAATCATTCAAAGAAAGAAGACCCTGATGCGTTTCGTCAGATACAGCGGAGTAAAATATACGTTGACGAAGTCCAAGATTATACTCAGTTGGAGATACTTCTATTCTTCTACCTCTCAGGTCCGAATGGACTCTTCCTCGCTGGCGATCCAGCTCAGAGTGTAGTCGAAGGCACTGAATTCCGCTTCGAGGAAGTCCGCGGGGTGGGTCACTTCGTAGGCTCTATAATCAAGAAGCCTAAAACGGTCAATGTTAACTTTCGCTCTCACTCTGGCATACTCAATTGTGCTGGAGGAGTGCTAGATCTGATGTTCACGCACTTTCCAAGTAGTGCAAAGCAGCTGAAGAAGGATGAGGGATTGTTTCAAGGATCAAGACCAGGCGTCTTGTTGGGAGTGAGCGCTGATCAGTTGAGTATTCTTTTGAACGACAAGCTCAAAGGAGCAGTTGTCCTCACCCATGACGAATCTGCCCGTTACTGGCGCCGGCTGCTAAATGACTACAAAGTGAGTTACACTTGAAATATGACAAGTTGTTTTCATCTTCTGTTCATCCTAATCACAACATACCTCTTCCTACTCTAAGCTCGTTTATGGGATCAGGGAAGCCAAGGGCTTAGAATTTAAGACTGTAATCATACTCGATTTCTTCGGAGAGATTCCTTCGTCGCTTCAAAAGCCATGGCGAGAACTCGTGCTAGGAAGAGCGCAAGATGATTTTGAACGTAGCTACCCTCTCGTGGCGACATTTTTAAAGCTGCTTTACACGGGCGTTACTAGATGTATAGAAAAGCTGTTTTTTGTGGAGAGCAAGTCCTCCACGGCTGGAGACGCGACTATGAGGTGGCTCACAAAGAAAGTCCCCGATAGAGCAAGCTATGCAACACGGAATAACATTAATCATGTGGAGGCAATGAGCATGACAAGTGACGAGTTTGTCAGCGAGGGCATTAATAATGCAGAGTTAGCCCAAGCAATGGATCTTGGGCAGGCTCAACTACTCTTGGAGAGATCAATTTGGTGCTTTGAACAGACTGATGTTATTGAGCTTGCAGCAAAGGCAAGAATTCATTACAGCAGCATTTTATTCCGACAGGAACTTCAGCCACCGTCCGACGAGAAGAGTGCTAACGACCGCGCAGTGATCGAGATGAGAGCAGCTCAATTGATAGAGTCTCTTACAAAGGAAGGCCTCTTCTTTGAAGTATTGAATATTTGTTCGTCTGTGGCACCGTTTCTTTCTGAATATGCAAAAGAAGAGCTAGATAAGCGATTCATTCGTAAGATTCGGCTAGTTGTGAGAGAGGATTAGAGCATCTTTTAACTTGTGGCATCCAAACTTTCGAAAGGCGTTATTGCTGGTAATATATGTTGGTACAGAACAGGCGAAGTCTATCAATATGTCGTAGAATTACTTCTATTCATTGCTGTCTATTAGTGCAGCTAACGTATGATATCATTCAGTGCGTGCCAAACTTTGAATTTAGGATGCCTGTCTAAATATTATCTGTCCTTCTCCCGTATTTATCTACCGCGTTGCGGTTCCAAGGCCACATAAATTCTGTCAAAAAATACCATGATGATTTGCCCGTACCATGAATGATAAACTCCCAGTGCAAGATGCACCAGCAAAGGCTACCACCACCCACTCAATCATCCAAAAAGAGAGCACGCCTCTCCACCAAACAGCGTCGCATCCGTCAACTCGAAAAAGATGCCGCTCGACGTACATTCAATGGAAATGGAATGAATGATAGTTTGCCTCCATTGCCGGTAACGCAACATTCCAACGTGGATGGTAATGACCACGCAGAAGAAGATGATGGTGCTGGATTCGATACGCTATTTGGACATCCTTATGGTGCCTTGCCGTATGGTAATATTCACTTCGCTTCTCCTCCTTCTTCATCATCTGATGTGTCGGCTGACGATAGGCAGCCATCATCACCATCTCCTTCTTCGTGGCACCCCGACAAGGTTCGCCGTGATGGCCTTGGGCCGAATCTTCGTCAACTCAACGATGAGCAGCTCATTAACGTTCTTTCCTTCGTGGATGGTCCCTCGCTTGCTTCGGGGATTTGTTGTGCATCTAAATTTTTATATGTTGCGGGCCATCATGAGGAGTTGTGGAGAGATTTAGTATTGAGGCGATGGGGGGAGGTAGGGTTTACTGTTCGTGATCCTCATGACACTACTGAAGAATCTGGAAGTAGTATGCAGCAGAAGGGAGCTACTGGATGCTGGAAAGATATCTATGCATGGAATCACCAATCATTAGATGATTGCACCAAACGAACCACCATTAAACGACACTCTCCCATCTCCATTCAAGGAATATACAGCGACATCTTCTTCCGATCCTGGCTTTGCCGCTCCTTCGCCCTTCAACCTTCCTGGCTATCCACACACACCGTCTCTTCCATACCTCACTCTGAAATGAGCACCGAAAGATTCTACAAGGAATACGAACAAACCAACACACCTGTATTAATCAAAGGTGCGTCCAAAACATGGCCAGCAGTCCAAAAATGGACGCGCGACTACCTCCTCTCGGTAGCATCCGAAAAACGTTTCCGTGCCACATCTGGAGCAGCTCCCCTCCCTGCTCAATTCTCCCTATCGGATTATTTGAACTATTGCGATTCCTCTACCGAAGAGGCACCGTTGTACTTGTTTGATCGAACTTTTGCGACCAAGTGTCCACAGTTATTGCATGATTTTGACGAGAGTTTGAAGTCGAGTTGTGGTTGGTGGGATGGGGATACTGCTGAGTTTGGACATGATTTGTTTGGTGTTTTGGGAGAGGAGCGGAGGCCGGATTATCAGTGGTTGATTGTTGGTCCAAAGAGGTACGTTGTTTTGTGTTGTAGTTTCTTACTGTTGTTGCGCCGTTGAGAACACCCAAATGAGGATACATCATCTTAGGACACCTTCAGAACGTTACGCGTTATGAGAAGAAAACTAAATGTTATTGTATTTTTGAACTGATGGGTTGTAATATGAATGGCATCAAAATCACTTGGTCCCCACTGTGCTCCTTCGGTTCCAAACAATGAGCCTCACACATTTGTTTCTTGTGCTTCTACTTCGTTTAGATCTGGGTCATGCTTTCACATTGATCCCAACTGCACACATGCTTGGAATGCACCAATCATCGGTCGCAAACGATGGATCTTTTATCCACCCGGAGTCACACCTCCTGGAGTCTTCCCATCGCCCAATGGAGATGATGTATGTATGCCTATCAGTATTGGAGAGTGGTTTTTGACATTTTGGGATCAGCATGTGGAGCGGCGGAAGGACCCGGATGTGAAGAGAAGGCCGCTGGAATGCACTGCGTGTCCAGGAGATGTACTATTTGTGCCACAGTAAGTGATGAGGTCTGCTGCGTTGCCTGTGTTGTGTGAAAGTGATGTTCTAACGCTCATTGAAACTTTTACTTCGTCAGTGGTTGGTGGCACATGGTGATGAACATTGGAGACGAAGATATCGACGGTGGTGCAGGTGGAGTCGACGAGCGAGGTGTGAGTGTTGCACTTACCAGAAACTATGTCAGTGGCTCAAACTTATCTGACGTGCTGCGCTTCCTCGATTCGCGAGTTAACCAAATCAGTGGATGCCGAGATCGAGGAGAAGCTATCCAGCCTGATGATTTGGGTAGAGAGTTTCGAAAAGCATTATCAGAGGTAAAGCATTGTAGGAGTGAAAGTCTTGGAGAAGAGAAGAACGATGATAATGGAGAGGAGGAGAAAGGAAGGTGGGCTGATTTGCTGGAAAGGGCGGAACAAAGAGCAAAAGAAGGCTGGGGATGTGATGCGTGGGTGGACCTCCCATCAACTTGCGCCAGTGTTGGCAATGCTGATAAAGGTAACTGCGATGATAATGCGGGAGTGAAAGATGAGCCGACTAACAATTGCACAAAAACAAGCGTTCTAGCCAGAGCGAAGCAATCATCGTCCTGTTCTAGTGAGTGTGGTATGAGTTCTACTTCAGCGTCGTCAGGAGCCTTCAGCTTTTCTTTCCTCTAGAGGGCGCAGCCTTGTTACTATTCTCTCAAGTTGAAGCATTACATAGCTTAAGCGATAACTGTTCACAATAAATCTCACACACTTTCGAGGGGGGATATAATTAAAGTAGATCTACCGGAGATTGGAACCTCATCATCCCTTTCCTCTCAAGAATAGTTGTACCTTTTGACTTGGAGTCCTCTTTTAACCTCTCTGTCATCGTTCAAGTCACGCTTGTCTTTATTGAAGTTCCTCTTCAGAAAGCGTACCATTGTGCTTTGCTGTATTCTTTTTGCCCCAACATGTCCGATTAATACCAAACGCCTCCTCCATTTGCCACCCCACTGTCGGATCTTCGATATCAATTTCAATCAATTCATGACGACCAGGATATTTTGCAACTTCCTCTCTTACCCTCTTGACGTATTCGCAGTAGAAATGAGTGAACTCACTAACATTCCTACCTACTCCCTTTGGCAGACCGGTGATATTTGCCCATTCAAATCGTCGTCGCATATTGATCTCCGATGTATGAATGGATTGCCAATTAGTCAAGCTTCGATACCAGTTCGTCATATCCCTGAATGTCAGGATAAATGTAGCGTTTGGGACACCACTCACAATCTCATTCAAGTAGTTGACCTGTACTAGACTGTTTGGACCTTTATCAATTTGTGCATATGCTTCTACATTGTTCGTGTTACACTTTGAGAATAGAGGAAGGCCTTCCTCCTGTAATATTGCCTCTTCTATGCAATCAGCACAATATTTGTCGCCGCATCTCCAGTGAACAGAATTGTATCCCCCGCATTTGAAGTAACTGTGAAGAGATGATGAGCCCATTTTGGGCATGCCTAAATTGATAACTAGCGTAAGAGAATGGAATCAAGAAGATTGATTGCATGATGACATCATGAGAGAGATATCGAATATATATGGCAACAATTGACACTCCTTATGAATGTAACAGAAAAGATGATCTTACATGGCAGTTTCAGTGATGATTTCACCACCGCATCACTATTCCTTCTTGGTCGCAAGCAACTTTCACTGCCACGTTCAACATTTTCGGTATTATCAGTCTCGCTCTCATCCAATGCAATGACAGCACCGTCAGATAAGTCTAAGACATTTTGCCCATCCCGAAGAGAACTTCGTTTCAAATAATTACTGGAAATCTCAGACGATGATAATACCTGGCTCGATTGAAAGTGTTGAATGCCCACCGATCCCGAGTGATTGGTCTGTGGCAAATCAAATTTGATATTGTGAGTTTGCACCGAATTACGTGCAAGGGGTTCCAATTTGAGCAGCGATAAAATAATGAAACAAATTGAGATGGTAAGGACTCGTTCAACCAATAAACTGGTTCTCCTCTGCTGCCGCTGGAGCGGTGCTGCTGTTTGTACTTCATGATTCATGGCAGCTATGTGTGTGATCATGTGTGTGATCCTAAGGGTAACCAACCAATGCCATGAGTGCAACATTCGCGCAGTTTCCTGTACTAATTCCTACATACGATATTTACTCAAAGTGAATTTTGTGATTTTTCTTCTTGATTCTCTTCAGCAACTACTTTCCCAATCCCCATGGCCAATACAGCAACCGCATCAACAGCGGCAGCGGCAGCGGCAGCAGCCGAATGCCATTACCAAGCTGGCCGTTTCTCTCATGCCGCCATCGAGATTCAGCGGTGCTGCAAAGAGGAGCGATCAGATGACGGCGTCAATACTATCAATTTATCACGCCGTGGAGGCAAACCTGAGGGGTCACCATCATCATTGCCATGTGGTGATAATCGTAAAGATGATAGTACGAATAAAAGAGAGATGATCATTCTTGAAACCGACGATGACGATGATGAAAATATCGATAATGATGATAATAATGATACGTCGCCTCAAAAGACGAAAAGACCGGCAACAGAGAACGACAGCAATATCCTTCGAGTGGAGCTCATTGCATTGTCATCCTTGGCTCATCGTGCAGATTTGGCCATGTGTCAATTCCGCTCATCAAGGTCCAACAGCACTAAGTCCGCAGCTGATAATGCAACAGCAGGAATGACAATTGGGGGCAAGAATAATGATAATCACAACAACACGACGTCATCATCATTTGACATGACAAACAAATCAATAAATGGCACTTCATCTGCACAATCCTCCTCAACAATGGACCATCTATGGAAGAAAGCCAAACGAACCAATCGAGAATATAGAAGCGCACTGCGGGGAGCGGCAATATCACTTGTTAATAATGCCTGTGCCCTACAGCATTCCAATAATGTCATTGACTGGAGGAGTAATAATAGTCAATATATATCTATTGTGAATGCAATGAAGTCGACTGCATTGGCGATTCTCATGGCGGGCGTGTCTGCATCTCATTTATATTTGTATCAAAGTGATTTAGTGGATGGGAATCAAGATGACAATGATTCAATAAATGGTCAGGGGTATGTGAAGAATGGCAATGACAACAATGCCTGGAACGTGTTGGTGAATTCAGCTGTATTGGCAGCTGATTTGATGATGGTTAGAAGCGACTTCATTAATTCCTATGATAATGTGATTGATAATGGAGAAAATGATATGGCAAAGGCAACAACATCCGCAACAAGATCTCTGCTGGAAGAATCTCTCATCATTCTCAATGACACATTATTCACCACTGCAAATAACAATGCCATTCACAAACGAACTAATAAATTGGAAAATGAACGGGATGTAGTGGCAATACAAACTTTTCGTACGGCGCTCAAGGTTGCAGCGTTGTCATGTGGAAAGGTAATCCTCCCCACTGTAGAAGGAGACATTGACGAGGCAAAGCCAAGAAGTAGTTCACAGCAGCAGCCTCACAAGAAGCGTAAAAAGAGCCAGGAAGCAACTCCTGCTGCTGCTGTTACAAACAGAAATATCTGGAGTGTCAATTATACTACTCACTTCAATCCGATGATACACAGTCGTGAACGAATTGTGGATGCGTTATCGTTCCATTGTGCTGCTACGAAATATTCTTGCGATGAAGCAAAGCTACGCAACAAACGAATGATTTGTTTGGGAGAGGGGCAGGTGTGGGGAGACCAGGCCAGCAGTGATTTGTTCGAAACAGATGGTATTATGACAACTGCAGGTGTTGATGAGGATGGATTTTGTTCTGGATATGCATGGAAGATGAAACATTGTCTTCAAGGGTTGGACATTGTATCGTCGTCGCAGCAATTGCCCCCCTCCAATGTCGAAGACACCATCCGCTCTCTAGAGAAAATGGCACATTCATCTTCATCAAGATTTGCAAGCGACTTGCTTGGGTGCTTTTACGCTAGACGGGGAGAGATTGCACGAGCTCTTGAAATGTTTCAATCCTCTCTGGAGTGTACTCCTTCCGACGATTCAGATGAAGACTCTGCACAGAGACGCACCATTGTGAACATGTCATTGTGCTTCCTTGCGTTGGGTGAGGCGAATACTCCTGTGGAGCTGCTGCTTCATCTTTGGATGGCGACATCTGGATCGAACACAGCGATTGATGCGAGACCACGGCCAGTGAAGATGGTGCTTACTTCTTATAGTGCCCAAGTTGGTGCTAATAATACTGCGCATGACAAGTCTGTTGATCATCGGTGTAAAGAGCAACTGCTCTGGATGCTATTTTATGCATCATCATTATCACAAGACTGGGCCACTTGTCTTAATTGCACTGAAGAAGTCATGAAAGCTTCAGTCTCTACTGACCGAGAAGACAGCCACACTGCTCTTTCACGTGTGTTTGCCTTGCTGCAGTGCCGCCGTCCATCCACTGCACATGAACTGATTCTCAATGTCACTTCCACATTGATGACGATGAAACACACCGCTCACAATGATTGTATGAGCCGTCAATCCGCAGAGCTTCTGCTGGCTTTGACTCAGTTGTATAATGCTGATGCCCACCTTTCGCAAGAGAGGTGTTTGGGTCACGCGGGTGGGAATGATGCTCTATTAGATTTTATCCAGTGCGCCAACAAGTCTTTTTTGGATATCGTGCCGCAGGTTGATGTAAATTCTTCACTTTTGATAGAACTTCAAATTTTGATGGCGAATAATCAAGGTGTCGCACAAGTTGTAGAAGGAGATTCTGTCGGGGCTCTTGGAAGTTTCCGCAAAGCCACTCAATTGCTCAATTCGAGAGTATCCAATGATCGTAAAGGCTTGAAACACTTGCCCTGGTTGCTGTTACCAACTTTCTTCAATCTATCACTTCTATTGCTGCGTGATGGTCATCTAGAAGAAAGCGCAAGGTCATGGCTTCTTGCCCGCAAGTACCTGCCCTGCTGGGAGAAGGCTATACGAGGAGATAATGGTGCCCTGAAGAAGCTTCGTGGATTTCACACGGTGGCCATTAATCGTCATGTAATCCTAATGGCTAAGCGCAAGATGCAACGGGAAGCTGCGGTGTGGGATCAAGAAAATATCATGGAGTGGGTCCCCCCTTCTTTTGAATCAGCTGGTGCCAATGAAGAGCAACCGTCTCTTGTTGGCGGAGTAGATGCATCGCAAGTGATCGCATTGGATGTCATCCTGTTACGGTATGCTATTTCTTTTGCGGAGAAGAAGGCGGCAGCTTCATTCCGCAGAAGTGCTGGAAGCATTGGATACTAGTTCGTAAGATGTTGCAAACTTTCAATTACTTCAATAACCTAAATACCACGTTACATAAAACATATAAACTTTGGCCAACGCGGCTCCAATTTCAATCTTCCTAATGATCAACCAGCTTCCCGAGTGGCATACGACAGTAAAGATTTCGGAATCAAGACATTACTCAACACACGCCGAGCTAATCCCTTTCGCTCCTCTGCACCCTCCATAATCATCACGGGCATGGACCGTCCCGCACTAGTAGCCTCCTCCTTGAGAGAATCCACCATCAATTGAATCATTTCAGCAGTCTGAGTGTTATGCTGTTCGTTGCGTTTCCAAAATTTCAGACGTTGGCCGAGTCCACCACCTCGCACATTACCACCATTGTCATCCTCCTCCTCGTCATTACCCTTGGTACCATTAACCTGTCGAATATCAACATCAATATCCGAAGGATCGGGAGTTGAATCCAATGAATTCCTGAAATCATCCGGAATGGAGTTCATCAACTCTCGCTCCCTTCTCAACAAAGGATCATCTCTCATCAGTGACAACATTTGCATAGGATTCAACAACGGCTTCGGCTTAAACGGAGCAGGAGCCGATACCACCGCTCTCCTCGGCCACAACATTTCCTGTGCAACTGCATTATCCAAATTCTTCGCCACCTCATTCCTCAACCAAGGAATCTGCGTAATCAATCCCCCCGCCACCTTCAAATCAAATCCAATCTGAGGCGGGCGAGGGAATGATATCAACAACGCCTCCCACCCCGGCTCCTGTGGCATCAACCCCACCAAAATCAACCGAACTGGTCCCTCAAATCGTAAATTTTGAATAGTCACAGGAATCTTTGTCCCAAATGACGCCACCCTCATTTCCAAATCAGCTCGTGTATTCGACCTCCATCTCATATCCAAATCAAATGCCATGTCCCTATTCCCCAAATCGAACAATTTCGCCTCCAATATCCGTGGGGCTATATCCCCCATACTGAACTGCTTCAATACCAATGATCGTATCTGATTATTGTCATTGACCAAATTGACCAATGCCTCCTCCAACGCCCCTTGGAAGGGATGTGTCAAAAACGTGGGAAATATCCGTTCGAATATATATTGAATAGGGATGAGTCCTGGTAATCCTACTGCGGCGGAGTACATTTGTGTTTCTTTTTTAATGGCGTCGACACTTTCGGTGAATACTCGTTTGACTTCAGCGAATCCATCTTTGAATGTTTGGAGAGCTGCGGGGAATCTGTTTTTGAATCCGCTGATTTTTTCTTTGCCGCGGAGGACATCCTGATGTTATTTGTTATGTGAGCGATGTCGTTTTTGTCAAGTGATGAGTAAATCATGAATAATACTACAACTACAATCAATTCATCAAATCAATCCTATACTGCATATAATAACAGATAATACAACTCACCATAGTGAACATCCACTGCATCCGAATCACACTCCAATTCCTCCTCATCAAAATCCCCGCAACCTCCCGTAACCTCCTCGAATTCTCCTTCCCAAACGAATACGTCGCCGCCACAAACGCCGCGACAGTACTAAACAACAACCCCCCCGCTATGAAACTAATCGCCAGACTTAAAAACGGCGCCTTGTAAATCGTCTGAACGACCGTGTCAGTGGTAACTGTGGCGGCAGTGTCGGCGGCATAGGCGGCTGCCTCGAGGGCCACGTCGGCGACTGCCGTGGCGGTGGATATGGCGGCATCACCGACTGTGTCGGCTAGGGCCGAGGCGGTGCGGTCGGGGGTGAAGAGCCAGCCGGCTGCTGCTGCTGCTCCGCCGCGGGATATTTCGGAGGAGGGGAGTGGCGTGGAGTAGAGTTGTGTTGGGACTACTCTGGTAGTGGATGGTAGCTTGGGTGTGACAAGTGCATGGATGTGGAGCACTGGCGATAGAATGGTCGTAGTTGATAGCAGTGTAGCGATTATTAGAGCAATGTTTTTCTTTGGTGATGTGGTGGTGCTGATGGTTGATTTGCATTCCAAAGGTCTCTTTCGAACTCTGCTTCGATTTGGATGTGCATATGATGTGTATCGCGTCGTCATTTTTCGTCGTCTTCTTTGCAAATAAGAATGCTACCAACTACTATCTGTGATTGCTTCTTCGATCATCATTACGTTTATTGGACTTCTTTATTGCACTGCATGCAGATAGATGACAACAACAAAGATGCGCAGCTGTGTAGTGAAGGCTCGTCAACGTAACAAAAACAGTGGGGGGTGCTTGCCAGCACTTCTCGATCTTCCAGTCTTTCGTTCAAATTTGAAAATCTTCCCTCTGACCCCTTTCTCCCTTTTTTACTAAACTTTATATATTTATTTTTCCCCATAGAACGATGCCCTATCTTCGGATAGTGGCATTAAACAAACGCTTAAATATACAGAGAAGATTAGCATGGTCCCTGTGCAAGGATGACACGCATAATCGAAGAGAAGCAAAACCTTTTTTTTGTCTTTTTGCTCCGGTCGCAAATACAAACTCAGATGCCATTCTATTGTGTTGTATCTTGAAGGTTCTGCATTGCAATGAAGAGTGTTGGATGGCAATAATATCTTAGAGTATTCCTATCCCTTCAGTCACGCCTCCTGCAACACACACGTCGGTACGTAAGTTACTGTACTAGTATCTAAGTGTCTACCAAG
>JALLBH010000518.1:0-18544 GCA_036940005.1 Skeletonema menzelii
GTACCATCAATGACAATGATTGTCTAGGAATTATCAGGGAAGGCTGAGGTGTAATCTATTGGAAGAAGAGAAATCATTACACAGCCAAGTGATTCGGCGTAGCGTGATAGGGTGTAATTTTTGGTGTTGTAGTAGCGCGCGGCGGAGTTCACTTTGACGGTTGGTGCAGGTGAACCATCAGCAATAGCGCAACGTATTATCACACTTTGTCGAATCATTGGCCCCCAGTGCACTCTAAGATAGGCAATAGCACTGACGAAAAGGAGGCTTTTATTTACCTCAGCTTGCTAAATCTTGCAGTCATTGGCTGTTGCTAGTTGTTGGCATTGCTGCCCTTTGTTTTTAGCGAGGAGCGTTGACAACCAACGTCATCGACCTGCTGGACAACAAAAACCGATTCTGTGCACATCAAACCAACGGTCCAAACTCGCCGCGGGCTCATCAACTGATTAGCGATCAAACTAATCCAGTTTCACGGTCGTTTCCGACGGTGCAAACAAAAAATCTTAATATAAAAAATGGCAGACCGTCACAATCGCCATGCTGCGTCGCCATCGGTAACAGCCTCCACCCCCAACTGGATGACAAGTCAACGGCGACAACGCCAGAGAAATCGAGGTTATGGCCGGCGCACGTCTATCGGTGGCGGATCTTCCCTCCGAAGCACTCCAATGAACAATAATAATCGGAGAGACAGCACAGTGGCATTGTTTGGGTCAGCGGCAGCAGCCCCTACCACTCGATATGAACCCTCGGCATCTCTGGATTTTGATGCCGATGAGGATCTCAATCTTGATCATTTATTAGATAGACCTATGAATGCGAGGATACCGAGGCTTAATCGATCGAATTCATTGTCGGATGACTTTCAGATTGAGGCTAGGGAGGAGGTGGAAGATAGAGGTAATAGCTTCCCTGCTGTGAGGGCAAAAGGAAATAGACGAAAGAAGAATGGACCTAGTTTGCCTCGACCGCCCAAACCTGCTGCAAGAGCCACTTCTGCTGGATTGCAATATAGATATCAGCCCAAACAAGATACAAAAAACTGCGCAACAAACAATGCGGAGACATCATCATCATCGTCTGGCTTTGAGTCTAGCAGTAACAACTCAGATGTCATGGCTGAAGAGGAGGCTCAATTACACTCCTCCCCTGTTCAAATTGGTGCTCGCGGGGATATCAAACGGAGTAAAATCATGTTACGTAGATCGGAGTCCGTTCCAATGCGCTCATCATCATCGCTGACGGTCACACTATCATCGCATGGTGTTCGAAGTAGCACTCTTCCATCCATCCGAAGCGCGTCTTCATTGGAAGAGAATGTCCTTCCCAACAACACAAATATCAACAACAATAATAATGCGGTTGCTTCCACTCCTGCTGCCACTAGAAGGTCATCTCGTCGTCTCGAGAGTAAGCAAAAGGAACGAGAGTCGAACCACACCTTTACCCGATCAAGAGCCAACTCAAAGAAACGTAGCGCTTCGCCCAGTTCCAGACTCGGACCAACATCCGAGCTGGATCCTAGTCCACCCAAAATTCCTTCCATGTCCAACTTCTCCACATTTTCCAGCTCATCGACGTCAAATCTGCGCACATCAAGCAGTAGTAGCAGTAGTTCAGAATCATTTTCAAGTTTGGCAAAACAACAGCATAAAGGTCGTGGATGGGGTAATCATAGTCATCATCCACAACGGCATACTCGGGCAGCATCCGCGTCTGTTTCGAGTACATTTAGCTCTCCAGTCGATGTGCATCACAAAAAGTCTCTTTCAGTAGGAGGAATGCTGACATCTGAGCTAAGGACACCCCTCCTTTCACCTCCAATGGAAGGGCCCTCCACACCTTCAGTAGAAAGTGTCTCATCACGGAAACGTTCTATAGATTCCAGTTCTCCACCGATAATATGTGACTTGGATAGATCTGAATCCACGAAATTGGGGACCAGTTGTCCTCCTTTTCCCTTTACACATGCACATACGTTTGATGAATTTGATCGTCACCCATTCAAAGCTAGTGAACCTGCAGATATGTTTGCATCACCTCCAATGTTTGGTAAATCTCGAAAAAGTGACGTGTGTTTCCTAGGAAGTGATGAAAAGGAAACTGGCAGGAGTCATGACTCAATGGTGAATGACAGTCTTGATGATGATGACGACGACGATGAAGACGATAAATCAACATCATCGTTCATGTCGGAGGAATCAGACTGCGAAGACGCTGAAGAAGAAGAAGTTCAGAAGGAAATGACTGATTCTGAGATATTTGAAAGCAAGTCGTCCTACGAGGATTTCAAGTTCCTCGTCAAATTTCTTCGGGACTGGGCCAAAAAAGTGAATGCCAAAAGTGCCTCGATGGGGCTGAACGATGGTTGTCTCGTTGCCATACCTCCTGCTTGGCTGTTTGAACGCAGAGCCAATTTCTCAAAGTGGGCTGTAACCGCCCTTGGATTTAGAGTCGGAAGTGTAGGTGGCGGCGGGGGCTCTTTCTTGAAGTGCAGTGAAGCGCGTGGCAAGGAAGTTTTTCAAAAGTTACGCAGAATTTTGAATGATCACAAGGGAGGAAGGTTACAAATGCCAGTTGCAACTGACAATACAGCAATCGCATCAACGCATTCGGGAAGAAAAGAACTCGCAAAGAGTGCTGGTCCTCTCTTTGGCAGTCCCTTCAGTGAAAATAGTATGTCTACTTCAACGAAGCGCTCAACGTTCAGACTGCCAATGCAGCCGAGGATGTCATTGTCTCCTCCAATGACCGATGCTTTTGTGGGCGATTGTCTTGCCGATGCAATGAAAGACATGAGTGTAGATTCGAAACCGAGACATAGCGGTGGTCATCACATGCCACATATTATTCGGTCAACCCTGCAACCCCTCAGAAGAATCAAGAATGCACTCCCTCATCGTCCTCGTCTTTCATCAGGTGACGACGTAGGCAGCACCAGAGACTTTATGGAATCTCTCCATGGCGTGATGGGAAGCCCGAGTCCTTTCGGCGTAGCGAGGTCGTTGCGGGACAAATGCAGCCGTGCACTTCATCCACCAGAACAGCTCCGAAATAGCTTTGGAAGACCTCCCCGTCAGAGCTTTGACAGTAAAACTTGCCAGTCTCCTCATCCACGCAATATTCTTGCTCAACAAACTCCATCGCAGCTATACATGGAGACTCCCATAACAAAGCCAGTCGAAAATTGGGGATCTAAACCAATTGCAGGAAGAGATTGGGGTGAATCATCGCAATGCTGTGACTTGACTATCGATGCTTGCAATCAAATTTTTGCTGCGGCTTGGTGCACATCTGATTTCCACGACAATGAATGCTTATGTTCTGAGTATGGTTTAGCCATGTCCTCAGAGGATGAGGCTTCTCTCTGGGAACACTACACTGCTTGTGACGATTCTAGAATGAATTGTGGAGTCGATGAGCTTCAAACACGAAAAAGAATTGGGTTCCAGCGTCACGGGAGTGTTGGTGCTTCGGCTTTTGCTCATCTTCATATTGATGATGATGATGTCAAAGCCACCAGTGCCCAACATCAAAACGAAGATATGAAACGTGCCAAAAAACTTCGAAAGATGAGAAGAATGTCATTATTCGCGGCTGCCTCTGGGTTTCTTCAGCCAAGTCGTCGATTCCGGTTATCAGTTTCGCCTAGTAAAAAAGTGTTACCCTTGGCATGCGTTGAAGAGGACGATGACGTGCCTTTCGAACACATAATGGAATGCCAAGCTTTCTCGGCTATTCTCTCTTTTTTGAGTGAAGGAGAACTGTTGCATACGGCATCTCTTGTCTCCAGTGCTTGGGCTGATGCATCAGCGGAAGCACTGGGCAATTTAATGCTGATCAGTGTTGGATGTAGTCCATCTTTGATTAGTGATTCTCATGATGATGAGTCGAGTGATGTGGAAGACGATGATATGAAGGTTGCCGCTAAGAGCACTGCTCCCAAGGCAAAGTCAATGCAAAAGAAGTGGACGGATGTTATAAATACCTTTCCGTGGGCAAATTTCCTCTCCGATGGAGCATTTAAGCGAGTGTATAAAGTTTGGAACGATGCACTTCGCTCGTATGAAGCCATATCAGTTATGGACGTTGATGCTATCGAAGCGTCTGGAAATTTGAATTGTGTTGGAGCGGAGTTGGCCGTATCGCAGCTCTTGTCATCAGTGGCAAGGCGGAATATTTGTCCCAACTTCGTCATCACCCGAGGTGTTTTTACATGTACACATGAACCTCCACCCTCTCAGTGGGGTTACAAAGAGAACGCAGCACCTCGAGGCACAAGCTACGATGGGCGAGGGTCGCATCTAAGTCTCATCCCGGAGCCAGGGCGAAGTGCCAACTATCAGTACATTCGAATGGAGTTGTGTCAACATGGCGATATGGAGGATTTTATCCGAAAGCTTCCTGATGCAACTTTGTCTCCCAATGTTTGCCGTAATTTGTTGTTTCAAATGGCATTTTCGCTCCATGTGGCAAGTGATCGTTTCGGTCTCAAACACTATGATGTCAAGCTCCTAAACTTCTTCCTCCAGTCAGCGTTAGATCCATCCATTGCAGTAGACAGCCACCCCAATGTGGTGTTGAGGTATGGTGTCGGCTCACACGTATTTCGTCTTAGAATGGATCCTAGCAACGCTCATATCGCAAAGCTAGCAGATTACGGGACATCGGTATTGAGGAGTAACGCGGACGGACAACCAGTCAGTCTTGGTCAGTTTACAACTCTCGAGAATACCCCTCCGGACTACCTGATTCTTGGAAATGCATCCGAGCAAGGCATTGGTCACGATTGCTTCGGACTAGGCCTGTGCATGTTGCATCTCTTCACTGGACACGGTCCATACGAAGAAATTCTCGATGAGGTTGTTTGCCCTGACAACTTCAAAGCGAAGTTACGTAAGATTTGGAGGTCGGCATCGCACGATGTCATCCGTAGCGTCATGCTTTACGACAATGAAGATGGTCAAGAAGTGGAAGATGACACGTTGTACAATACGCTATACCGCTTCCTGGTCCTTTTTGGAGTGCCACAGAAGCGGTTCTTGTCCAGAAAGCATGGGAAGGTATGGCGTGCCATTGATGCCACACTTCTCCCGCCAAAGGCAAATGGTTGCCCTGACATGGCTGTGTTTGTTCGTGATCAAGAAAGGTTCTCACTATCTGAGGGAACCGACGGACGAATTGCCAATGCACGTCGTCGCTTGGAGGGAATGGATGGAGCAATGGAGCTACTGCTATCGTTGGTATCGTTTGATCCGAAGAAGAGAGCGACTCCACTGGATGTTATTAACTCTCGATTCATGTCCGTTCTAATTGAAGATGATGCGGTTATTGATTGTGAGAGCGACATTGTTAAGTCGTACACTGCATATCAAACGTGACTTCAAAGTAGAGAGAGCTTGAAAAAGGAGGATAATCTCTATTCTTTAAAACCCTATTCTCTCATGGCACTATTCGTCTGGTTGTGCGCATCTTTGATGCATCTATGTATCTATTCCGCTAGAGCCTTACTTGTAACACCAAAGTTGTCCCCCAACCGTCTTCTCAACTCAGCCAAAACTTCATCCTCTCGCACCACCATCAACTCATAATCATCATCCTCTATATGATCATATCCCACAAGATGCAGCATCCCATGCACCAGCAACATGTGTATTCTAATCTCTGGATCATAAATGTGTTGCATTTGTGGTGCCACTCCTCTATCATCATATTCTTCCACTTCTATTTCTATGTATTCGTAGTCTTCTTCGTTGTCATCTGTTTGTTCATTGTCACCATTCCGTACTTGTTGTATTGTAGGTTCCTCCATAACAACCTCACCTTCCACCAAACCACTCTTCCTATCACTCTCCTCATCTTTCTCCTTTGCCAATTGTTCCAAATGCATCTTCCTATCCTCCTCACACCTCCTCTGGACATAGTCCACATCAATCAAAACATCTCCCAAATTATAAAAGTCGGGAGTATCAAATTGTACCGCACCCAACACTCCCGGTTCGATCATGTCATCTTCATCTTGGAAGCAAAAGCTAAGTACGTCGGTGGGTGCATCAATGCCACGAGAGATGGAGTTGATTTCACGCATTTGTGAGTCGGTAATGAGTGAGACGGAAATGTCGTAGGTGGGGTAGCCGATGATTTGGCGGGTGTGCTCTATGGTTTGACGGAGGGCGGATAGGTTGATGGGTAATACGTTTATTGGATTATTATTGCTGTTGTTGTTTCGATCGTCGTCATCGTGATCATTGTTGAGTCGATCGTCTTCTAACAGAATATCACCTGGCTGTGCATTTGGTGAGTTGGGATTGCAGCCGAATAATCGAGTCGTTATTGATTGATGATGACGATTTGTTGTTTTTCTCCGCCAGCCAATTGGGACAAATAATGCTGGAGGTGATGGAGAATAGGCAAAGGATGATGTAGTAACGCTGCTGAAGATGTGCGACATTGTACTACTTGAGGATAATGATGCTTGATGATGATTTGTTATTGTGGACGACACTCTGGAGAACAATCTTTTGACTTGGTAGTTCATGACACTTGGCGGCTACCAGAGAGCAACACTTTGAAATTTTATACTTGAGCTTATTGGCAGGGCTATCTCGTACGATTAGGAATGGGCAGAGCAACTATCAATAACATGACATGGTGATGGTGATGGCAGGCTAAGGGTGATGGCGCAAAAAATCTAAAGCTAAAGGTAATAATGAAGGCAATGGGAGTCCTTGGCAAACAGGGCCGTCGGCCGCTCGCCTCGCTCTCGCCTCGCCATCCGCCATTGACCATTACTTATGCCATTAATAGTCCATATGTTGCCTCTGTAATACTTGTAGCTAGCTGCCTCTAGAGCTAGAGCATAACTCAGCTGCCACACCCGCCCATTGATGACAATAGAGTTCGATGATGGCCGAGTCGCAAAAAGATAATCATCAAAGCAGTGCAGCAGCAGCAATATCCGTGGGCGGAGGCGGTGGATGGGAAAGAAGAGGCGACGAGCCATCCATTGATCTTACTGTGCCATCGTCATTGACAAATAATAATCAACATTATAGAAGTAACGGAGCAATAACGTCTCAAACTAGCGGAGAAAAGACAAGAGAAGATGTCAACATTCAATACTCCAAAAAACCTGCTGCCAGTATGACTAATACCACACCAACCTATCTACGGGGGGACGCGAAAGATGATGATGAAGAATTGGAAAAGGCAATGCGTGCATCTCAACAACAATTTAGAAACGAGCAGAAGAGAATGAATGATGAAAAGACACAGTTGGAACGGGTGATGAGAGAATCTTTACTTGCTGTGGACACTCATAATTCGTCGTCACGATTTGATCGCGAACTACAGCAGCAATCTGTTGTGGATGATGATGTCATAGTGATTGATGGTGAAGGCAGTAATGATGGTTTCAATAAAAAGACGCCTACTGACTCTGATAAAGACAAAAAGATGTCTGCAAATCATGTCGCTCATTCTAACAATCACAACAACAACAACAATGACGACGACGATATACAAAAAGCTATTAGACTTTCATTGGAACAACAATATAAACCAACAAATAATATTGTTGCATCAAACAATAATGATGGCGATGCTGAGTTCCACTGCCGTGTACTAAGTCGAAACGAGTTTGAAAATGTCATTTACCCTCTGGTTTCACTACAAGGTGGATTTCATAAAATTGAAAAGGGAAAAATGGTACAAATGGGCAATACACCTGGTGATGTCAAGAATAGCAAGACTCAATCCAGAGCACAGTATGGTAGGTATATGATTGAAAGCTTTTGGAGAGTGTTGGATGTGTTGGAGGGTAAGATTGATACAACGGGTGATGAAACTGTGAGTGATGAGTCTGATGGAAAAATCGATGCGAAGGGCAATTGTTTAGATGATGGCTCCGTTGATGCAATCAAAACAGAAGATGGGCAACAACAAAACAAATCTTCTAGTCAATTAGGCTCGAAAATCACGGCATTTGTTGATATCGGACATGGAATCGGCCTTCAGGTAATGCAGGCAGGTTGGACTCTAGATGTTTGCTCAAGAGGCATCGAACTGATGGAAGGTCGACATGAAATTGCGCAGGTAATATATGACGGTGTAATTGACGAACTACGGGATGATCCTCCGGATTCGACAAAAGTTGACTTGAGATTAGATAATCTTGTCCATTGCGTGCTCCCACCGCCGGGAAAGAGCGAACGTAATGAGGAGTTGCGTCGGTTCGTATTATTCCAAGACAAGTCAGAGAAAATACAGAAGGGACTAGTTATATTTGCAAATAATGCCGAAGATGTATTTGCCGCAAGATCAAATGACAGCGGTAATGGCGCTTGCCTCGATGAACATTTAGCGGAGTTATTTGGCAACATGAAAGTTGGAGGGAGGATCGTCACTCTTACGGATATAAGATGTCATTTGACATCAAAAGATGATGCAAGGTGGTATCGCTACGAATCATTTGATTCTGGGGTTGGTGCCGTATCGTGGTCTCCAAACAAATCTGTAGCGGTTCATGTGCTGACAAAGATAAGTGATGATTGGATTTGTTCGAACACAAAAAATAAATGCCCATGCCCACCTTCAACTGTTGTCGATGAAAATGGCAGATTGAGAACCAAGTGCGTTTACTGCCTCGAGGCCCCACTGAGGAAGCTAGAACGAAAACGAAAGCGGAGAAAGATATATTCTCCAGAAGATGGTGACTGAGAAGAAGTTAGAAGCCACCTTGAGATGCATGCTATCATACTTACTTCTTAGATGCATGTCATAGTGAGTCGAGATCTTCAAGATATGAATATCAAACTATGTAGCTAGCCAATAAACATCATATGCAAGAACACATCATATAAGTATTGACCACATCATCCAACTCACATTGGAAGACAGCTTTATGTCAACATAAGTAAGGTGAACAAATAAGCATGTTCATGTTCCCTTCCAATCGGACTCCCATTTGGGCCGACAGATAAAAAACAGCTGCTTTTCTCAAAGACACGCCACCCGCTACAGCAACAATGAACATGAACATCTTGATGAGCATAGAAGTAGCGAGCCCAACCACACATAAACAACAGTATCGCCACATCTTGATCATGATGCATACTGAACCGTTTGTACTACTACTCTTGCTTGGCTGCCACCAAAGCCTCATGGGTCAGACTGAAGCTTTCGTCATTCCACATTGTAGAAGCGGAAGGTTTTCGTCTCTGCTGTATGGTCCCAAAAGTGATGATGATTTGCTTGGTAACAACAACATGACCTACTCTGCTCGTAATGATACTGCCCCCAACGATTTCAACAACAAGGTAGACATCCATTACAGTCGAAGTAAAAAGTTCCCTGATAGAAAGAACGAGGGCACTTCAGCAAATGCTCGTGGCGTTCATTACAGTCGATCCAATCACTTTCCAGATAGGCAAAAGGGCAAGATATCAGCAAATGACAACGCTGAACGCTTATCAACGTTTTCATTTTCTTCCAACGCTGCACCTGACAAGCAAGATGCAAAGAAAAAGACGCAAAAGAAACAGAACAAGAAGAAGTCTGTGCGAGAATTCCTGTCATCGTCGTTATCGTCAATCACAGGCAAGATTGGTAAAGCTCGCAACAGTGATCATATTAGTGATAATAGTGGTGACGAGATTGTTTCCACTGATGATAATATAGCATCCAACGAGGAGAAAGTTGATGTTTCTTCTGCTGAAACGATCATGGATGGAAACGATCCTTTATGTGCTGTTGATGATGAAGATTGCCACTCTTTCTCAACACTAGATCCAGAATACAATTCTTTCGCGTCTCCTTCACTCTATGATTCCCAAGATGATCTTGATTTCCAGTCGTTGCTGCCAACAACATATCTCCATTCTGATTCATTTCTGGAAGCTGATCTACGACGCCGCTCTGAATCTATCATAAATGAACGTGTGTATGACAATTGGATGAGCGCACATTGCCCAACTACGTTTGTTTCAGTTGGGCAGGACTGGGTGCGTCGTGTGGATATGGAAACTTTCCCCATCGCAGTCTGCGGCGGCGCCCGTGGAGGAGTTTATATAGTGAACCTAGAAGAAAAGAAAGTTATAGCAAAGGTAGACGAAGTTCACAATGTTCAGGTAGATACAGGTGGAGCAAATCCTAGCAAAGTGAATAGGAATATTGAGATGGCCAAGCAAGGTTAGTTGTTCATTCATTCTCTTATGACTAACTCTTTTTCTCTTCTGTACCTGACTGGCACCCTTTTCTTTGTAGCTATGGAGAAGCTTTACGGTAAGATTGATGGTGGTGGGGTGTTGTCGGTTGCCATTCGTGGAGATCTAGTTGCAAGTGCTGGGCGAGAAGGAGGAGTCAGACTGTGGAAAATTGAAAGATGTGATCCTCTACCTCCAGTGAAAAGTCAAGAACACGAAGAAGAGCGAGGACCTGAACGAGACTCGGCATTGGGTAAATTGAGCCGACTTGCAGGGAATGCAACGAAAGGAAAGAATTCTGACAGGAGTGAATTCAAAAACATAAATGATGTCGTTGAAGGTAAACTGCTTCCATTAGGATCTCTAAAAGGATTGGACAAAACTATTGTCACTTGCCTGAAGTTTGATTCTAAGCAGCGTCTATGGGCTGCGGCGTATGATGGAACCACTCGAGCATACGATGTGTTCAAGTGCAATGACTCCAACTTTCGGATCTCTGGCCAAAAGCCAATCTTCCGAGCTGACTTCACAGATTCAGTTTTAGACATGCACCTTTGTGAAGAGTTGAACGTTGGCGCCTGTGCAACTGCAGATGGTGGTGTTGCTCTATTTGCCTTGGACACAGGTACGTTCTTCTGTGGTATAATGCTTTTCGAAGTAGCCGCGAGAAGTGTGTTGATTTTGAAGCAAGCAAATGGATCGTTTGCTGTTCTATGCGGCGGAAGTAATGGAGCAATACACCATATTCCACTTAATGTCGATGTAGAAACAAATAGAGTTGACGAGGACAGACCATTCGATGTTTCAGATTCGACTGACACTGCAATTACACCGAAGCATACGGGACCAGTCTTATGTCTAGATTCTCAAAATGAAGGCATCACAAAAGGTATGAGTAACAGTCTCCAATTTGCAATTGCTTAAACTTTCCCAATCGGGAGCCTCACCTCCCTCCTTTCTCAAAAAAAAAAGGTATGTTCATAAGCGGTGGACAGGATGGAACAGTGCGAGTGTGGACTTCTAATGATCATGATGGATCTAGAGGAACAGATGTTGTTGGCACCGACCAACAGCGGCCTGCTGCCAAGTGCATCTATGCCTTGACGGGATACAAACTGTGGCTTGGAAGTATTTGTACTGATGGCCAGCGAATAGTGAGTGATGGAGGTGAAAACTCGATCATCGTCCGGGATTTTTCCAGGGAGAAGGGAAACGGGAAAGCAAGCCTTTGATCTTGAGAATTGAGACGAAATATAGCAGTAGCTCTATAATACTAATATCTTACAATGTCAATGTCAGCAAATAAACAAGGTCAAAATGACTACGAGGCAGTAGCTTGATCAAAACCAACTCCCTATGAGTCTTCTCAGTGAGTTGGAACAAAGATCTTGCCCGATGTATGTGCACTCTCCTCAAGCTCTTCCGAGGTTACCAATCCCATCTTTCTAGCGGCATAGCCAATGACTACACCCCTTTTTTTCATACTCTGTACATAACTTTTGTAGTAGCAACGGATGCGGTCGCGAACTGTGACAAAAGAGAAGTCGGCTTCGTCAAAGGCGTAGCCAGTCTCGGCAGCAAGTTGGATCATGCGCTCAGTGAGCTTGTTGTTATACTTTTTCTGTTGCATGGTGTAGTTGAGAGTCGAATGGCGAAGGTATTCTTCTCTGTTGGCAATAAGAAACTCCTCAAGCTGACATATATCAAAATAAACACATCATGTGAGACAACAATGGAGGAGACATCTAGAAGTACATTCACGTCACACTTGAACTCACCTCTGGGTAATTCTTCCAAGAGAATTTACGCCTCAAAATCAGCTTCAGTTTCTTGTTAGACCCACTCTTGGTCCTTGTTCCGTCAAGCAATAAATGATCTTTTGCATCAGCACATGATACAGCACGAGGACGATTGTTCCTTGGCATTAGCTGGATTCGACGAGAGCTTTTTGCACGAGGAGAAGGAGGAGGTGTAGAGAGAATGCTGTGCCCGAGAGGAGGTGAGGTCGATTCACCTCTGGTGTTGCGCCATTGGAGCAATGGACTATCTTCATCGTCAACTGAGTGTATCTCGGGAGAGTCCATGGATATGGATCGGGTTTTCTTGCGATCATGCTGTTGAACAAACATTGGCGTAGAGCCGGTCGGTTGCTTGAGTGGATGACCTTCTGGCTCAGCATCGTGACAATTCAAATCTGGAAAGCAAAGGCATGCATCTGCCAACGCTGTAATGATAGGTGGGTCGGCTTTGACTTCTTCGTTGGAGATGTCGCGGATAGATGTAAGGAGCATGGCAACCAGGGCTGTGCACCCGACGAAAAAAACCGTCGGGTATGGGTGTCGGGTATGGGTATCCGAAAAAGGGACCTTGGGTATGGTATCGGGTATTTGAACATACCCATAGGAAAACTTTTACGGGTATGAGTATCGGGAATTTACCCGTCTTCAAGCCAAAATTCTCGGGTATCGGGTATGGGTATTTTTTCGGGTGCACAGCCCTGATGGCAACTTCAGCCGGGGTCTCTCCCTCAAGTACTGGATCGGCAATTTGCACCTCTGTTGGCGTCATGGGGTGGTCGATCTCTTGCCCTAAGTGACTCTCAGAGAGCTTGGGAGGCCTACTCGATGGGCGGCAGTAGCTCGAAAGCATAATTTGGTTTACGTTATTGATGCTGGTTATTGGCGCTTTTGTTCTTTGAGAGCTGAATGAACTTCAACTACAATGTTTTTCTGTCTACTGTGATACGATGCAGGATGAGCGAGCAGATGAGGGAATGTTTGTTAGGAATCGTTCAATTACACATCGAGAACCCTTACATGCAAATCAATCGTGATGTCGAGTACTTACTGCATGCCATGGAGGATAAGAATGCTATGGGAGGATGCCGATAGATTGGCTGTTGAATGTTGAGTTGAATGTTGGAAGAAGAGTGTTCTGATCGGTAGTTTTGCTGATGAGTACATACATAGGAATCACTATAGAAAAGTTACGGTTGACACCGGTGTCAACGCACAGTTGGGCGGGGGAATTAGATGAAGGGGGCATTGCCAGGGCATAAGATTCTATGTATGTGTTTCATTGTCAATCCAGATTGGGCTCTGGTTCGATCGTTGCTCTCTATTCTTTGGCTATTTAGAGGGACTTCTCTCGGTCCAAGTCAAAAGCAAAGACATCCTCTAGAGTCTTTGTTCTTCGTCGACTACTTGGGTAAAATATAAAACACCATCGTTACTTGTGAAGGTATGGCGAGCAGCTGAGGCACGCACACCAGCTCATGCATGACAGATGTCTCAACTGCAGGGAAAACGGATAGTGAGCTCGGGCTCGGATCGCAGCTGCATGCAAGAGAATTAGCGAAAGCACAAGTGCAGCAATCAGTTTGAGAAAAAGTGATGTATCTTCCAAAAGGAAGTAAGAAAACGGTTAAATTGCATATTCGATATTGGGGCAATATAATGAGAGATTACATCATTCAATTCAATGTTTTTCGATGTCCGAACAACGTTCCATTTGTATGCTTGAATGCACAAGCAATAAGTATAACAGTATCTTTAAATAAATACAAAGTTAATCAGATTTGATATATGTACGATACAATAGGGACCTGCTTTTATTTACCTTGGACCTGCTCAGCTTCGGTACATCGTACAATCTTTTAAAAGTTGCCGAAAAGTTTCCAGACAGCAAGATGGTGAAATCCCGTAGAACTAGATAGTGTGCCTGAAACCAGGTGAGAGAGTTCGCCTGCAAACACGTAGTAATCTTTGAGTTGTTGTGATGGCAGTAAAACAGTATCTTTCTCACTGCGTTAGCATGTCTCACCCAATGTATTCTTTCATAGCCACTTGACTTCATTTGATTGTAAACGGGATACATATGCCTTCGCTTCTGCAAATCAATCATCTCCAACACTCAAGGAGCAAGATTTGCATAGGCCACAGCCCCTACGAGGGCTCCACCAACGAAACGATTGTTCCACAAGACGCGTTTCTCTGATGATAAAATAGTTCGCATATAAATGTAGACCCCACCTACGCCGGCTATTTCATTGAAGACGTCGTGTCTGCCGCCCCGGGCCACAGCTATTCCACCACATATAAACCTTTGCACTCCAGCTACGCAGCCAACAACACCGCCATAGTAGCCGATGGATGCCAGTGAAGAAAACGGAGCAAGGGGCGCAAATTTTCCTGTCTTGGCAATCATTA
This sequence comes from Skeletonema menzelii, assembly GCA_036940005.1. Lineage (NCBI taxonomy): Eukaryota > Bacillariophyta > Thalassiosirophyceae > Thalassiosirales > Thalassiosiraceae > Skeletonema > Skeletonema menzelii. The sequence continues at coordinate 14,414 of JALLBH010000518.1, forward strand.
ATGCCTGTTTGCTCCCAGCGACGGGGACCGGATTAAAACAGCCCCAAACAGCCCCAAAGCAACTGAATTTGAGAAAAGAAGTTGCTACGTCGGAAACGTATCTGTTCACTTTTTTTGTTAGTTCATTATTGGACATATTGTGGTGGTAGCTTGGCTAATACATCAAGCTACGATGAGCAGAGGCCAGTGTAATGGCTATGTATGCATTGCCAATTGCCAATTGCCATTGCGATGATTACAATAGAGTAGAGAAGAGAGAAGGAAAGGGCGGATAGGATGGGCCCGCCGTGGGCCGCAAAATACAATCAAGAAGTAGAGCAGAAGCAGACACGTCTGCAAGACATACCTCTGTCCTCTAGAGATACCTATGCTTCTAATTGAAACTTCCCAAAGATAAATACATGATTCGTCAGATTAATTGAAACACAAAATAATTTACAAGATGGATGGTATTGCTCCTTCAAATACTTCAATCCTATCCGCTATCCGCTTCGAGTACACAAGTAAAAGTCACCAAACGACTTCACTCCCAGCCGAGTTGCGACTGAATCGCCTTCGTTCACGACATTCTCGGTCCTTTTCACTTTGGGAATCGTCAGTTCCTGATTCTTTAGAATCTGGTTGCTTTGTACCTTGGTGCTCAACAATTTCTGATTTCAGAGCCGAAAGTCCAACACTTAGAAATTGCTTCCAATTATTGTGTTTGTTGTCATCGCTTACGCTAACATTTTGCTTCAAGTCCAACTCAGATTTAATCTTGCACTCATTCTTTTCAATGCCTGAGTCTTTCTCAGTAGAACTAACTGGGGTCAACTGACTCTTTCTGCCGCTAGTGTTCCTTCTTCTTCTCATGCTGGTTGACGACAGCGATCCTGCAAAAGGCAGGAAACTCTTTGGTGGCTTCCAAGACTTGATTTTACCTATTCGCGATGACAACTTTGTTGACTGCTTGTTAGTAGTATCGGTCAGTATTGGATCATCCGCGTACCTCAGATAATGCTTTTTGATGTCTTTTCCTCGTTCGCTGGGCAAATCGACAGCGATGAAACCATTCTGCGACGCAAGAAGGAATGAAGAAGCAATTAGTCTAATGATCACAAAGAAATGAAAAGATGATGCAAAATAGGATACACAAACATTTACCTTTCCAAAAATTTCTTCTGCTTGTTCGTCGTTCATATTATATGGTACAATCGTCCTATCACCTGGCTGCCAGTTTGCTGGAGTGTTTACTCCGAAGTTCCATTCTCTCTGTAAAGCATCCAGTACGCGCAAGATTTCGTCAAAGTTCCTGCCAACGGAGGGAGGATACGTCATGGTCAAGGCAATAGTCTTGTCCGGTTTGAGAATAAAAACAGATCGTACGGTTTGAGGTAGGCCTACGTCATTCTTTAGCTGAGGATCAAAGACGCCCAACTCAATTGCATGTTTTCTATCAGGATCACAGAATAACGGAAAGTCAAGTCGCTGCCCCGTCGCAGCCTCAATATCAGCGACCCATGCCCTATGGCAATTTGCATCATCGCAGCTGAATCCACAAAGTTTTGTGCCACGGGCGTAAAATTCTGCCTTAAGGCTCTGAGCTGCCCCGAGCTCTGTGGTGCAGACTGGCGTAAAATCTCCTGGGTGCATGAAGACTACACCCCACGATTTGTTGCCAAGATATTCGTATAGGCTAAAAGAATCTGTGTGTTGTGTCTCGCCCTGAAGATCCGGAAACTGAAATGGACAGAAGAATACAGAAACGAATGCACGACGGTGGTTTGGTCAGCTCTCAGTCCTTATCATCCATAAGCAACAACAAGAGAAAGCATGAACGACAGCTAAATTTTCTACTTACAGTATCTCCGATGGAAGGACTCATCCTGTGAGGATTGAAGGTAAGAAAAGATTGAGAGATGAAAAGCAAGATCAGTTGTCTTCTGAACAACATGACAACAGCAAACACAAAGGTATCAAACTTAGAGATATCGTCGCCTCACCATCGTAAGTAGTTGCTTGATAAGGCGGTCATGATGGTACAGACCAGTGCAACGTATGCACTTGTTTATGCGGTAACCTGAGAAGATAAGTAAGTACTGAAGTATGTAGTGTTTGACTACAACATACTACAACAGAACGCAACTACTCCAGCTGATTCGCAGCTATTCGTGAGATGGAAGATGGACATCATGCTGCTCTGTGCAGTTTTGACATGTTTTTGAGAGAGAGTGTTTATTTCTCGTGAATTTTGTAAAAGACCGGTAATGGGCACAAAAAATAGGCAGGAGAACGTTGATCACGGCGGTTCAATCCCTTTTGATTTGACAGCGAACGTCTCTCATCTCCTGTTGTCATTTTTGTCATATTATAGTGTAATATCACTGGAAAAGACACACTATCGATGAGAAGTTTCTTACGAGTTCTTTGTAACATGGTTGAGACTTTTCCAAAACGTCACAGAGGTGCTAACCGCTATCAACCGTCGTGACGATACTGCAGTAAAAATCTAAGGATAACTCTCTCTCTCTCGATTGTCTATTGTCTCTTGTCTCTCTCTCCTATTAAGGTTGCGGTGGTGCTTGTTTTTGTACTATTCCTACTGTAGAATATACCTATGTGATGTACCTACTGGNAAAAAAATGGACAGACCAAATTCAAAATCAATTTTCACGTGGAAAACGGCTTCTCCCGACGGATTTAGATAGATCATCAGAAAGAGGAAGAGCTAAGCTTTCCATTGATACTAGGGTTTGTATGGTTAGCATCACGAGAAGTTAGTCAATCATATTGCCAAAGTCAGGTAATTTTTTCGTCATTTAGCCAAAAAACCTCAGCCTCTGACCCAATTTTTCCTCGCCTAAATTGGCCTTCCACTACTAGTTCCCACGTACAAAAGGTGATTTCTACAGAGCACACACACCAAACAACACCGACACCATGGTAATCTATCTCCCCCCCTACAGCAGGCGATACACCGCCCATGCCTCTCCAACCGACGCAGACCAATGCCAATACGTCCAAACCGACGGGGCCGGTGGCCGGATTCAGTCGTATCGGGGTATTGACACCTCCTGCATTGCCACCGCAAACATATATTTTTCATCGTTATCATAACCATCATGCCGAGCCTGGCAGCGGGCCATATGGGAACAACACAAGCAACGACGCCACTCCAGCAGCAGCAAAGCGTCACATTGAGGTCGGTAGTGATGTTGGGAGCTCACTGCCACCAAAGAAAACAAAATAGGCAGGTTTTATCACTAAAAATAACGACAACAACTCACCCATGCCTGCGGATGATAAGATGCAATGTGAGAGGGGGGTGAAATAACGTTGACGATGGATGCAGATACACTCGACAATGAAACCAACAATATCAAGGATGAGAAAATGATTGGGTTCAAAGGTCAACATGGCATGAAGTTGCGCATCTCGCCCATCCCTGTGGGAATGGATCTATCAGTGTGGTCCTCTTCGTGATAGGGGCTACAACATTTCGTTCATCTCCACGTCCATTATGAAACATGTCGATGGGTACACTAAGTCTACGATCATTGATCTGTACAATAAACCTATGATGTTAGTTGACCTTGCTAATCAACTTCGTAACAACCATCGTCGCGGGGGCTGGAGAGAGCAAGTAGCGACGCGATTGTTGGCCTCTGCATGTCAAATGAAGTACGAACGAAACGTCAATAGGCTAAAAATATGAACACAAGTGACATGAATAATGTTTGGATCGATATATGGGTTGTAATTAATGTTAATAGTGTGTTACGTATATGTTTTATCATTGCACCGGAATGTTGATACCCATGCCCAACTGACATACCTACTAATTAAGACACTGATTATAATCGTCAATATGAGAGTTGGCGAGCCAAACCGAAATAAATATGATGCTACTATATGTTGAGAGCGTACAACAACCGCTTCCGGTAGCATATCACCAATATTGACTTAATGCACGGCCGTAGGAGAAGTAGGATGGCCATGGTGATTAGCAAAAATTTTATTTTGAGGGGGGAAGGAGCGGGGAGAGAGGGGGGAGGCTAATTATCACGTAGGAATTTGGTATGGGCCTTTTTTTTTAGGGGGGATCAAATTGGGTCAATAACGCTGACCCATTTTGAGCGGGATAAAGAGATA
>JALLBH010000519.1:0-22504 GCA_036940005.1 Skeletonema menzelii
CATTGTCGTTGTTGTTGCTGGTGGCGGAGGAGGAGGTGCCTGCTGCTGCATACTTTGATAATTATATTGCTGATTTAACCGTTCCTGCTCTTCCTTGGGCGCATCCGTGTAGGAATCATATCCCCGTCGTGGCCTGCTGGGCGAAGGTGTATTTCTTGCCTTCAAATGATGAGTGTAGTTGCCGCGGTGTTGTATGGCGGTATCGAATTGCTCTTCTTTTCGCATGGGGCGATTTGGAGAGGCCGCGAGTGGTGATGCTGTGGCCATTTGTGACGGATGGTACATATTCTGCTGCTGCTGGTGGTAGCGAGAAGTATTGTTGTTGTTTGCATTGTATTGGGGAGGACTTGCATATGTATGTTCTGGCGGCACGGAATCAGGCTGAGAGACTCCTTGCGCCGACATCATGCTGTGCTTTTTACTTCCGCTGTTGTTGCTGCTGCTGCCATTAATATTCGGAGGAGAGGTCACACCCGCAGAGGACGGCGAAGCAATTGATGAAGGAGACGACACTTTCGACGTTTGTGAAGCCTTCTCCCTCTTTTGCTTCATGCGCATTTGCGCACTTGCCATTAGGCCCGAGCTCATGATTACTATATAGTCTTTGACTTTCGCTTGTTGAAAAAATGCCGATTATATTTGATTTGTTCCGACAGCGATTGCAACACACTACCTCTTCTCACAGTTATCATGGTCATGTTGTGATGCCAATCAAAAGCAAGCAGAATCGTGCAGACGTTTGGGTGATGATCGGCATGAATTCAACGCCAGCAAGAACGTCTCATCAAAATTAGCTGGTTTATAACGTGCATACCAAACAACCTAAGCCCACGTTCATAGCGTGCGCAAATCCAAAAAATCAAAGATTGACCATGGCGTTGCTTCAGCCCCTTCTCCTACTGGCTGCCAGCCTAAGTGCAGCATCTGGAGAGCAGCATCGCATTCTCCACAATTCCGCAACTGGCACAATAATTCATCCACTTGTGCCTCACAAAGAACATCTCGCACGTCGTCGCCGGGAACTCAGAGAGCTGCACAGCAAAGACGGTAATACAAAAAATAATAACGATGAGTTGGATCTAACATTGCCTCCCCGACCACATACTTCGCGACACAGCAGCAATGCCGAGGAAGTTATCAACAAGATCATTGGCGGAAACTCTGCTCTGCGTGGACGTCAACTCCAACAACAAATGGGTGCGCTCTACCAAGGATACGGCACTCACTACGTCGACCTGTGGGTGGGATCACCCAATCCTCAGCGTCAAACTGTCATTGTGGACACTGGATCGGGCGTAACTGCCTTTCCCTGTGAGGAATGTACGGGATGTGGGGATTCGTACCATACCGATGGATATTTCAAACACAGTCAATCGAAGACATTTCGAGAATTGACCTGTGACGAATGTTTCAGAGGATATTGCTCCAGCATGTCTGGTGGGAAAAAGTGTAAAATTAGCATGTCCTATGCAGAGGGGAGTTCATGGACTGCCTATGAGAGTATGGATTTGTGTTATGCCGGTGGACCTCATGATCAAGCATTGCAGATGACGGGTGCGATGGTGGCAACGGGGCCCAATGTCGATCATATTGATCCGGTGGAGGCACCGCAATTTGCGTTTGAATTGGCGTTTGGTTGCCAGATATCGATTACTGGTTTATTTATTACTCAATTGGCAGATGGTATTATGGGGATGGAGAATGATAAGACTGCCTTTTGGAAACAGATGCATAGCAAGAATGCGATACCAAATGAAGAGTTTAGTTTGTGTTTCAGTCGACAGGATTATACCTCCAAGGATGGGACGAGGGCAGGTGCCATGACACTAGGGGGAGTGGACCCAAGGCTTCATAATGTCAGCCCAATGGTCTTTGCGAAGAATACACATATGAATGGATTTTTTGGTGTTCACCTTCGAGCTGTGTATTTACGTGAGGGTGGTGGATTGAGCGCTCAGACTACTTTAGATGATATGAGCAGCCGAATGCACAGGCTGGAGATTTCTGAGGATCAATTGAATAGCGGCAAAGTTATCGTCGATAGTGGGACAACTGACACTTACATGACTTCTCGAATTGCAGCTTCATTCAAACAGACGTGGAAGCAAATAACTGGGAAAGATTACTCTCATTCGGGTATGAAGCTGACTCAAGAAGAACTCGAAAGTCTTCCCACTATCATCATTGTTATACAGGGTTTTGATGGACCAGATGTTGGTGACGAACCTTTTGGAGAGCCCAATGATGTACCTGGCTGGGCGGGAGAAGCATTATCTCCCTCATTTCCAAAAGATGTCGTCTTGTCCATCCCTGCCTCTCATTACATGGAATACGACCCCGAAAAAGAATCTTATGTAGCTCGCTTCTACACAGAAGAGGGCAGTGGCAGCGTTCTTGGTGCGAATGCAATGATGGGACACGATGTTTATTTTGATATACCACGGGGTCGAGTGGGCTTTGCGGAGAGTGACTGTGATTATACAAAACTGTTGGAGACGGAGGGGACGTCCATTAGCGTTGCACCTATTTCCAATACTGTAAGTACCAAAACTGAAGTTGTTCCTGAAGAGGAAGTTGTTGCTGAGGAGGAGGAGCAAGTTGAAGTAATCGATGAGCAGCCAACTCTCAAAGATGAAGATAGCTATGGTGAATCTGAATCTTCTTCCTTTGAAAATCCTGCCCCTAATGATGAAGACAATGCCTCTTACGAATTGTTCAACAATAAAAAACCGCAGGGCGAGAGCAGCACATCCAACTATTCAGATCTTGCAGATCAGGCCAAAGACAAAGCAGCAGAAATTATCGATGATATGAAGCATGAGTGCAGTTCAATTGAATGCAGAGGTGTTGCGGGTTTTCTCATCTTCTCCGCATTGGTGATTGTCATTGCTGCTATTCGCAAAGCTGCATCACGTAGGAGACTGCTTAGACAGTATCAAGAAGCTGAACTTGAAATTAGTGACTTGGCTTTGAATTCTGATTCTGATTCCGACGATGGAATGGACGGAAGTGGTTATACTGATGAGCCTCCCATGCCTCCTCAGTTAACTTAAGAATCGCAAGTTAGAATTCCGAGTTGTTCATACACGATGACATTGATTTAAAGTATGTAGAGTAGAATTATAGTTTCAATCTTCAGTGAAGATGGAGCAAGGTCGTATGTTGTATGTAATGTCAAATTAGAATGATGGCGAAAACAGCGAAGACAATTATGGGAGGTACTTCACCGAAGCTTAATATCAAGCCGTGTCCATCTATCAAATTCTTACTGTACACAAGAACCATCAAAACTGTCGGGATGCGAATGAAGATCATGTTGTACAAATGCTCTACTGGTTTGCGATCTCCCTTGTTATCATCCCATGCCCCTGTTACCAACGCTGGTAAGAAAGATTTTGTGCTTCTCCAAACTCTCAGTGGACCGTTGTCTCTTTGTGTTGGTGCATCTTCATCGAATAGTATTGAATTTCTTGTAAATGATATAGATGGTCGACTCAATTCGTCAAGCTCATCTCCTTGTTCAGTAAATACGACTTCTTCATTTCCATCGCCTGCAGCTTGCAAACCACTAGAAGGCCTGATTCTTGTGCTCCTTATTGCTTGGAAAGATAAGGCACATCGACACAAACAAAGCAACGCAATAATAATTGAACGTAGTATCATCTGTCCAATTGCCAACGCCCCAACAGCCAACAACCAACACCAATCAGCAACGATAATTCAACAGCAACAGCCAGCAACCAGCAAGCAATATATCTTTGCCAATAATTGTAACGTGATTTTTATTTTGTGCCAGTTTGACCGTAGCGTAGTTTCCTCATTCACCATGACAAATAATATCTGGTTCCAGCGATATGGTAGGAACCGTAATTCAGCACAGCCACTGCTAGTTCACAACCCTCCTTCACCATCTTCACAATGATTGACAAAACTTCAGCATCATCGGACGAGTTCGCAGCGACCAACGATGAAGCTGCCCCTTCTGATGTTGATGAAGTCGATGCCTTCGCATTAATTTCTAACAAAGCTAAGAAAAAGAAACGCAAATCAAAGAGAGAGGCGGTGCGAATATCAATTGCCAGTGTTCCCGATAAAAAAGAACAGTCGGTTGCACTACCTGTTACTGCTTCTCCCAAGCAAAGTAATCTTATTCTGGATGGGGATGATGCCGAAGAATGTGAAGGCGACCTTTCATTTTTCTCAGAGACACACGAAGCCCAACATCTAGATAGCGCGGAAAACCATTCATCTCGTATGAAGATTCGTCTTCATGTTGAGCTGCAAAAATTGGCAGAAGACAAGACAGAAGACATGGCAAAGATTAATGCTTACTTGATCGCCAAGTGGGAAGAACGAACTGATACCCTCAATAAGCAAGTGTCGAAAATTAGGCAGGATATGCTAGCAAAGCAAAATGCACAGCGTGCGCAGCTTGCTGAAAAGCACAGGACGCAGCAAGAGCTGGACAAGCGAAAGATTGACGAGGGGAGAAAGTGGCTTATAGAGCGGCAGCAACAACAACTTCGTCAGGAGGCGGAGCAAACTGGAAAATCTGGAAATGCCATAATGGAGGAGTGGAACAATATTTCCACCCAGCTCCAGACTCGGCACGCTTTCCAGCTCAAGCAATTCGAGGTGAAGGAAGCTACGATGAAGGAGCGGTCGGCAAATGATGCGAATGCGCAAACACAAATATTGGAGGCTCATCACCAAAAGAGGACTAACGAGGCCGAGATTTTTATCCAGGAGCTTACCAAGAACTGTCAACAAAGGCAGAAAAATCTTAAAGCCACGCTTAATCGCCTTCACGAGCAGCGCTTTGAGGCAAAGAAACGGGAAATTCAAACCACGTTCTCCAAGCCGTTTGAATCCCCTGCCTCTCAACAGAAGAGTGTAGAACCTCATTCCCACCAAGAGCTTCGTAATGATCTTGATAACTCTTTCGCACACACTGCTGTTTTGAGACACAAACGACGCAAACACATCATGAATGGTACAACGGTCCAGGTAGCTGTGGACATACACAACGAAGGCCTATTTTTGATGGCGAGATCCACTCACGAGAATGAAAAGTCCCTCTCAAGTTTTGGCAACGTTTCTAATACTGCACCAGGTGTAGGCACAATAGTAACCGACGACTCATCTGGAAGACCATGCCTGTTCATTCCGTGGGGAGCCAAGGCAAGATCATTCCTCTATTCTATCGTATGTGGCGATATTCCTCCTGGCTACGGTTTAGAAAAAGCAACTGGTTCAATGTCTAGTCAGAAACTCTTGGATGGTGGTCTAGTGAAATGCATGATAACAGACACAAGGACAAGTCAAGAAACAGCATCTAGCGATAGGGCTCAGAGCTATCCAAAGATCCAAAAATTGACTAACACTGCCCGTATCGAAAATGCCACAAAACTTGTCGCTAGCTACAGCACTCGTATTGAGGAGTTGGAGGCAGACATCACTGCCTTAAGCCTTCGGGAGCAAAAAGTTGCACTAGCACACAAAGAAGCGACGCAGAACCTTGAACGATCGAAGGCGACCATGGACAAGCTAAAGCTTCATTTGCAACAATTCTTCGGCAAAGATGGCACTCCATCTCCCAACCTCAACCCCGAGGGTCAACAGAAGATATTATCTACAATGTACAGGTATAAGACTTCTTACGAAACCAGCAAGAATGAAGAATCAGCCCTTCGCGAGCCCCTTGAGCTTGCGAGAAAGGTTATAATCTCTAAGAAGGAAGAGCTCGACTTGGTGAAGCGAGAAATAAAAAAGCTCGAAGCTTTTAAGGATGATGTGAAATCAAAATCTGGAATGGATGATAACATGATTGATAAGCGTGCCGAAAATCTAATCAATTCAATTTGCCAGGTTGCGCAAAGGAGGAGAGCTCATGTTAACCACAAGAAAAGTAGCTCAGATCCAATTCATGATATTCCTGAAGATGACAAGAAAAGTTTTGCTCAAAAGATGGCGAGACGTCGTATCGTGACGATGTTAAGGCCAACGCAGGTAGGCATTGTGAATCAAGTCAAGGATATGGTTCAGGAATCGCCCGAAGACGCAATCGTTGACCCAAAGTTACGCGCCGAAGAACTTCTCTTGCTAGCGTTGTATCCACAAGCTGAAGAGGCACTTTCTCCTGTGCCGCCAGACACCGACACGAGTTGGGCTGAACCTGGCTGGCAACTAAATCTGTCTCCGCCCGAAGCGGGCAATCCGCATTCTATTCTACCAGTAGATCAAGTTGGTCATCTGCCTCGACAATTTTTATCTGTCTGTTGTTCATCAGGTAGACAGACAGCAGCGCTCGTACAGCAGCGTCATTTGAGTATGCTCGAAGGGCCCTTATCATTTGTTTCCAAAGCTAGTGCGCCAGCAGAAATGAATCCAGGACAACCGCAAAAAACTGTGGATCCCGTGACATTTGATCCTCTTTCCATTACAGAAGAGGAAATGAACCGTGGCTACGCGTTTGTGCTCAGACCGCCAAAGAGTACTCTCGATAATGCAAATGAAACTGAGAAAATGACTCCGGCTAAGAGAAAGACAATAACAGATGATGACACCCCCCAAAAAGAAGCAAAGGCAAGAAGGCAAAGCCAAGTTCAAATTCAAGCAGACAAGATCAGTCCAAAACCTTCACAGTTAGTCGGATCAGGTCCAAACCAACCCATGCATCAACAGATTCAGATTCAACCGATGCAACAACAGAATCAGCAGCTACCAAATCAACCCACGCTGCAGTCGAACCAGCAATTGCCTGTGCAGCTATCAAATCAACCTACGCCTCAGTCGAATCAGCAATGGCCTATGCAGCATAATCAACATGTGCCTATGCAGCGTAATCAACATGTGGCATTACCGAATAACAATGTTGTGAATCGAAATCAATCATTTATGAACATGAGTCCTGAACAATATCAATGGATGCTACAGCAGCACCAGATTCGCCTGCAGCAGCAACAACAGCAGTTTCAACTACAAAATAATACTTCAGTGAATCAAAGCCAGCCAAACAATGCGCCTCATTCCCATCAGCAACAAAATACTCGTCGATAAATTCATATTATTATAAAGGACCGAAGTCATTTGTGGCGTCTTTTCCTATCCCTTTCATGCTTTTTCTTATGATGACGCTTCCTACGGCGACGCTCCTGCTCAGAAGAAGTAGAGCTACTTGAATCATCTGAATCTGATGATGAATAGTCTCTTCTCCGACGATGATTTTTCTCCGACTTTTTCCTTTTGTGGCTTTTGCTTTTACTTCGTTTCTTCTCTCTTTTTCGTTTCCGTCTGCGTCTTTCTTCTCTACTGCTATCATCATCTTCATCAGATGATTCGTCTGATTCCCCCCCTTTTAGATTTGCGCCATCAGCGGTGTTGTTGTGTTTGACTTGTACAAATTCTTCTTCGCTGCTACTGCTTTCCTCCTCTAACAGGGCGCGAGTGTCTGCATCTAGATTCCCCCCAGAGCTATTGTTCAAACTTGCACGTTTCTTCCCTCCCTTCAATCCCAAGAACATTTTGCGAGCAAAATCGTCGTTCCCAGAAGCATTCCTCCCCCCCGTTAGATTTTGATGACGAGCCAATTCCAATAGACCACGAGCCTTGTCTTCAGATGCCTTATCTGCAGATTGATCTTCGGCACCGGCGTAAGGATCATGACCTATCGTTTTGCTCCAGATATCGCTTGTGTTTAGAGCTTTACTGGTTGATACGCGATTGTTATGCGGCATGCGCACGCGTCCTGATGTGGCTGGCATGATTCTTTGATGTCTTCGGCCTCTCTTTATGAATTATATCCTGCCTGTTGACGTTGTGGTTGGCTATGGTGGGGTTCATCAGTTTTATTGATGTGTTGGTTCTTACGACTTTTCTTTCCTTATCGATAAGAAGCGATGAAGAAGCGACATCTCGCGCGTTATGTGCATGGGTCCTTTCCTGAAAAGTTGCTTTGATATACGCCCTGATAAGACAATACTATGTTATGTAATAAGTATGCCTATTTGATACTAAAAGGAGGTTGAATGATATCAATGCTAAGTAGTACTTCTTTTGTAGCGCAGCAACTGGGCATACTTCGTTGTACATATTCCTCTTCTTTGATACTATCCGCATTATGACACAATGACGGACGGCGCGGAATCGGTAGTTTCAGATGACAACACGGAAGACAGCAACACCGCCGTCTACTTGGACAGCAAACAAGCAGCTTGGGATCCTCAACGAGAGTTGCTCCAAAGCGTTGTTACAACATCCATTGCAAAACAGTGCATCCGGCAGGGCATCTACTCGAAAAGCGATCAACGGTTTCAGTACATCATTGAGAGATATGGTACTAAGTGTCCTGGATTACGAGCTGAAATGGTAGAACAACGGATTCAGGAGCTAACCAAGAGATCGAACACCAATAACGTTTCTAACACGTCGGATGGCGACGCGCTGGAACCATCAGTATCAAATGATAATAACGACGAGGACAAACAATCTGCTTCTGGCTGTAGGTCGTCCTTCAAGTCCAAGTGGAACGAAAATGGAGGCTTTAATCTCCTTACCTACACATTTTTACAACTACTCTTTGCAATCCTCATGTTCATCATCTCAGTCATCATCACTCATACGAACTACAATCGTGCTCCATATCGAAACTGGGCACTGGCAGGAGGGGTCACATCCACATCTGCCGAGTTTCGCGTTAGGGGCCCTCAGTCAAACGACAATTTACGGAGAGAGTTTGTCCTCTCATCAAATACAAATCTAGGAATCGAGAAGGATCAGATCTTGAACGTTCCTGTATCATACACAGACTATTCAGAGGATGAACACTTTGTAAAGAAGCTTAGCATTGATTCTTTAGAACCATTGACGACGTATTATTATGGGATTACACGTCCTCAGGTTGTACCCAATTCAGTTACCGTCGTTGATGATAACATAGGATCTTTCAAAACACCAGCTCCGGAGGGATCTCGAATGAATTTTACTGTTGCTTTGGGATCTTGTTCTTCGACTGGAAGCCGATCTCGGATATTTGAATCCATTTTGGAATTGGATCCGCTATTGTTTGTTAATTTGGGTGATTTTCATTACGAGGATTTGGTTACAATGGATGTAGACAAGCGATTGGAGGCATATGACAAAGTTATGGGTTCCTCCTCGCAAAGGAGTCTTTACATGGGAACATGTTTTTCTTACATATGGGATGATCACGATTGGCTGGCAAACAACGATGACGGAAGTAACGTTGATGCAGGTAATGTCGCGAAGCAGGGCTACTCCCTTGGTATCCCCCACTATAGTCTTGGCCCGATACAAACACAGACTTCAACAGATGAAGGGACGGCTGCGAAGTATCAAGCGTTTACCATTGGTACCGTGAGATTCATTATTTTAGACTTGCGCAGTGAATCAAGAAAATCAACAGACTCGTATGGTGGAAAAGTGTATAGTGATGAGCAAAAGTTGTGGTTGTTCAGTGAACTGTCGCAAGCAGAAAATTATGACTACGTTGTTTTGGCAAGCAGTCGTCCATGGACAAGTCCAGATAAGATCGGATCGGATGGTTGGGGTGGTTTTGTGTCGGATCGCGATGAATTGTCTTCTTTCATAGCTTCTACGGTTGGCGCTGGTCCAAAGAATCTATTTGTCATATCAGGAGACAACCACATGATTGCATTCGACGACGGATCAAGCACTGATTTTTCGGGTCAAAACGAGTTTCCTGGAGGCTTTCCTTTGCTACATTCTGGACCCCTATCAAAATACGGCCCAGGAGCTGTGAAAAACATCTTCAAGCCTAAAGAGTATAGATTTACAGAAGGATGCATGGCTGTCAGCGCTGAAACCAACTACCAGTTTAGTACACTCGAATTTGATTTCCCACAAGACGCAGCAAAGCGTGGATGCCTACGAATCAAAGGATATAAAAATGGTTCTTCAAGTGGCAATATCATTTTCGAAAAAGAACTCTGCGGAGAGATAATGACTGATCAATCTTCCAAACAGGAACAGGAAACCTGCCAGGTGAAAAGCTTTACGGTTCCAAAGACGATCATGCTTCTCATTGCATTAACTCTCGTCATGGTACAAGGAGTACTTGTTTTGTATTTTCTAGGCACGAAAAGATGGGACCTCGCATTCAATTACTTTGGAATTGGGATTTTATTTTACGGGATCACGATTGCAGCCTCTCTCGTGGGTGCTCTTTGCTTTGGAATGACGCAAGTCAATACACTTGCTGTCTCTGTTTTACTGTTCTGTCAAACAGTTTTTGGATTTGCGTTTGTGTGTATTGTAGTGCTTCGGTATTGCTCTTCAATGAAAGACAACAAAGATGAAGCTGTCCCCGAAAAGATTGTCATGGAATCTGGTGAAGATGATGTTGCAACAGAATCATTTCGCGCCCCAGCAAAATATGGATATCTGCAATTAGAGGAAGAGAAACAAACTGAAGTTTATATGCAACCAAATGAACCTGAAGAAATTGAGGTCATTTTATAACATCGTGTTGATTAGTGGAAAGCTCGACTCCATTGCTTAGATCAATTGTAACATATTAAATACAGTAGTACATATTTCCAAATTAGCAGTCCGATGTCATGCTACTTCTATCCCGCCACACAAAAACGATGTGTCTCCAGCTGCGAGCAAGCCAATGCAAAGTATTGTACATTGATATCGCTGAATTTCCCATCTTATATGAGACGACGCGTGTGAAATCCCACCCAGATGTGCAAAGCGTTGTTATGGCCCCGTTCAACGATAACAGAATAGATGAAAACTTCTGAAGCAATGGTGTCCATGATATACTTGATGCTGAAGTACTTCTATCAAGTGATGACGATGATGGTTGAGACAGCAATGTATCTGTGCGGTCACTAACATTACTATTCCCTGTGCTTGATGATCCACTGTAACTCCCTCGTGAAAAATAAAAATGCAGCACACCAGCTATCACCATCGTCCCCAAACCCGCAAGCATTGCACCACCAGATGGCTGCACTGCATACCCCACCGTGTTTCTCAAAGCCTCTCCTCCAGTTCTTTGTACTACATCATCTCCGACCACTTCTGTAGCAAACTCCATAGAGTGATCTAACACATCAGGATCATTCAGTGTAGCGTGGGCGCTCACTGTCAACAATTTTTGTGTTGCATTGAGTACATCACGTTCCTCGCCAAGCTGAACAACAAGTTTTGTTAATTCGTCATAAACTTCTTCATCATTGAGCAGTTGCATCAATAGCTCTTTTACAGCAGCGTATATTCGTTCATTTTGGAGCACTGACTGAACAAGTGATGTCAGTTGAGTAGAAGTTTCGGGATCATTGATCAAATCGTTCCATACATTTTTCACAAGAGCTTTTACAGCGTTTTGAAATGGTGGTGATTGGATGACATTGCTGGCGACACGAGATGCGGTTGACTTGACATTGTCACTTCCAAGGAGATCATTTAGGATGCGTTTTGCGTCTTCTTCTGGAGAGATTATTGTTGTCTTGTCATTATTACTACCAGATTTTCGACTTTTAATGTTTGGCTCAGACTTCTCGTGTAGCCTTTGTTCATTGCTACCGGTGCTCTCCATCAGTATCCTTACTGAGTGCTCCACAGGATCATCAACTGGTATGCTGAAAGCGTAATCATCGTCATCGTGTGGTGCTTCCCTCATTGCAGTCCAGACAGTCGGACCGAAGACAAATGCAACTAGTATGATATTTAATGCCCAAATATCTAGACTGAGATGAGTCTTCACATAGTTGTGAAGTTCACGTAGTGATTTGAGTGTATTGTCGAATTTGCTAACTACGAAATCACTCTTTTTGCCGCCGCTGGCAAAGCCTCTCTTGAAAGTTTTGGTTGAAGAATTACTGATGGTACATGGTGGGGGAAATAATATGAAGCTGCTATGAATGCCACTACTGATATCTGAATTCTGAATCTGTAACGAGATGAGATTCTTGTTGAGTGGATAGAAATGTGAGTTGCTTCTTCCCGTCGGCACCAGTGCTCTTCTCGTTGAAGTAAACAGCCTTGTTAAGGAAGAATTGCAAGAAACCGCTCCTGATCGGTAGTAACTACTACCGAACGCAGCAGCCAGTCTTCCTTGCATGGTGCAACTGATGATTGGGGAGGCGCGGGGCATCATGGTGATTGCTGCCAGCGGTAAGGAATCTTTGAACGCATTGGATTGGGACGGGGGATGAATCAGAGTATCTTTGTGTCGGCCCGCCAAAATTTATACCAATTCCTTTGTGGAATTTCTCTGTCTGAGACGCTCCTTCCCTTCACTAAAGCTTCAGTGAAGACAATAATATTACAACAACAACGATAATGCCCTCGCAAATTTTAATCAGAGACCCTACGGCATACCCTGAGCAACGCCGTAATACCTCCATGGCGGAGGGATTAGCGCGAGAAGACGATATTGCGAGTGTGTCCACAGTTTTCATTCAGCCGGAGGGCAGAGATCGCCGTAAAGATGCTACACCAATCGCCGCTGCATCTCTTCTACGAAACGACATTAGCGCAAGTCCTCGTTTGTATGGCTACTGTGTTTGTTTGATATCATCAATAGTCAGTATGATCTCATCGTCAATTTTCTATACTAATGGGACTGTGGTACCTCCAACAGTGGAAATTGTCGAAGAGGATATGTCGTTGAATGCAACGCAGATGACATCTGAACAAAAAGAAATAACTCTTGCGTGGTTTCGAGCTCTGAATGTCCAAAATGTCCGATATATGTACGGAGTAAACGGCAACTTCGTTCAAAGATGGCAAGCCATAGGCTCAATGGCAGTGTCTGGTTTGATGTCCCTCGTCACGTTGTTGGTGGTGATTGCTCATTTTGACTCCTACTTCTTTCCAAGGAAATTTCGCAACTTCTTTGCTGATGGAAGTAAGTCGGAGAGAAACTTACTTTTCGCACTTATCACCATCTCAATTTGTGCCCTTCAGATAAACACAAGCAGATTCAGTGTAGGTGAAGCGCAGGCAAATGTGTTCTTCTCGACTTGGACTAGCTTCATTGCCCTTATTTTCAACTACGAGCTCTGGCGAACCAACGCTGGAAGGCACCTAACATTCCAAAATGTTTTGTTTGATGTCAATTTTCCAACCAAAAGATTTTGGCTTTTGTTGGCAATCTTCTCAACTATTGCCTTTTTAGCTTTTCTCGAACACATTCTACATCATAACTTTTGGGGAGAAGATATTGATTGTACGAAGTTATCAGCCAGTAACCTTTGGTTGTGGTTGGGGCTGGTTTCTTGCTCGTTGTCATGGGGATTTATTTATTATCGCAATCGTAGGTTAACAGATGTGAGCAACCCCAAACTATTATGGGTGGTTGAGACGACGTTTGCATCTGCTCTCGTGGCAATTATGGGAGCTGCTATTTCTAACTTGACTGGAGGGTTATCCGACAAAGTGCCTTGCCCGTCAAATCTGTATTTTGGGCTGTGGGGAGCGTTTGTAGTTGCAGTGTGGATTTTGGGTAGCTTGTTGCAAAACCATCACATCACGTAGTGTGTAGGAAGAGGAGTGGTGGAAGCCGCACCTCTAGGGTTAGATGACGAAGAGTAAATAAATGTAATGGTATTTAGGCGGACTTTTCTTTTTTTCTTCACTCCCGTCGTTCGAATCAGCAGTGCTTTAATCTTAAACTACTGCCAAACATACACATCTACACTAATCTAAATCGGACTCCCTCATGTTCCGATAAGATATAATAAAGCTTCAAAAAAGTCAGCAAACTCTTGCAATTCAAAAGACGACGTCTTCGTCATCCCCGGCATCAAAGGTGCCCATAATATCTTCATCATTTGTACTCTCCGCTGCCTTCATCATTTCCTTCTGCTCCTGCTCCTGAATCTCCTTCTTACCTTGCACCAACTTCAGACGGGTGAAGTCCTCACGCTCCAATTCATCCAATTCACGGTCAATGTAGTCAAGAACGCCCTGAATTTTGGGAATGGTAACATTCTCTAAGGCATTGACACGACGGTTGGTCACCTTCATGGCTT
This sequence comes from Skeletonema menzelii, assembly GCA_036940005.1. NCBI lineage: Eukaryota > Bacillariophyta > Thalassiosirophyceae > Thalassiosirales > Thalassiosiraceae > Skeletonema > Skeletonema menzelii. The sequence continues at coordinate 14,028 of JALLBH010000519.1, forward strand.
CATCTAGAGTAACAAAACTAGTTTGCAATGATGCAAGCTTAATCAAATTTTGGAGCAATGCAGAATACTTTTCACGGACCATTTGAATTTTCTTTCCTCCCCCGACAAGACCCAAACTGGCATTATCGGTAGCCGCCCCGGTGTCGAAGTATGTGAAGACCGGTAGCTTAACTCCGGCAACGTTGTCAATTCCAGCGCCGACACGAACACGTGCGGTCATGGATCCCTCTGATACCTTTTGCTTGAAGTTACCGGCAGCATATTCGGCTTGTGTTAAGGAGAAAAACGCTGACGATGAGTCGGCAGCCATACCAGACTTTGTTTCGGCAATCGCCTTGGCATAGTCGCGGAATTTAACTTTGAGGGCGTCGGCCTTCTTTTTGAGAAGCCTGTGTCCAGATTCGGCTCCCTTTTTCTTTGTCTTATAGACCTGTTGGTTCATACGGGTAGGGGGGACTTCCGACATGGTATTTCTGTTATTTATTACTACTACAAGCGGTTCAATCCAGTGCTCCTCTATGTCATTGCATCTAAACAAGAAGAGTGTTGGTGTTGCCACTTGCCACAAGCCACAACGGATCTATCGAAACGTCCAGTAAATCGACGTAATCACTGGCGGAATGATTTTGAGAATGCTTCTTGCTAAACGAGCATCCGGATGGTTTTTAGATGATAAAATCGCCGATTTACCTTTGCACATGACACGAAAACAATGAAGTAAGCGCAGCGAGTAAGCAGTAGAAGTAGGTAGATAGTAACACTGCAATTGATCTCCATGGCGACGCCTCAAGCCTATCAGCCAAATATGGTGGCTGCGGCAAGTCCACAAGCAGCGTCGTCTACTCCGCGGCAGCCAAGACCAGGGTCGCATCCTGCTCCATCTTCTGCTTCTTCTGTGCCGCAAAAAGAAGTAGATTACTATCTGAATCCTACAGAACTTTTTCGTTGGATCAACTATCGACGATGGGATGGTGCCCGAACTCGCGCTCAATCACACCCTGATGAAGCCTCTACGTGGATTGTCTCTCGGCACTCTTCTGATGGGCGCGTCTTATGGCGACACCTACCGCTACATTTGGTTTGTATGCAACGTGAGGCATCTGTGGCAGTGGACGACCTCGGAGACTCAAATGCTGTACTGGCAGCTAGGCAAATGGAACATTTGGTGGACATTTTGCTTGATTCATATCCAGAAGGTGCTTCTAGTCCAGATGATCAGGGGATGCTTCCATTGCACTTGTTATTGAGCAAGGCAGAGAATGAACCAAACGAACGCGTCATCAATCTTATCCTGACATCGTTCCCGAATGCGGTGGATGTTCAAGACAACTTTGGTAGAACACCTTATGATGTTCTACGCGAACAATGTCAAGAAAAGGGAGTTACCAGTGATCGCTGTCGTGCTGCCTTTCGAGCATTGAAGCGTGCAAGATATGTCTCTGATCGGATATCCTCCACGATCCAGAATGAAAGTGCCAATATTGTTGCAGCCGTGCAGCACGAGGCAACCAATGAACGAGGCGCAAGCCAAAAGATAATTGTAAGGTTGGAGGAAGAATTGAATAACCAAATGAAAGAGATGGAGCTACGAGATTCGAGGGAAAGGAACAGGCAGGAAGAAGTAAAAAACTTGAAGAACGAATTGGCTTCGATGGAAGAGGCATTGGAGGCTGCAAATATCAACTTGGAAGCAGCAAGAGAAGAGCGTGATCATTATATGAGTGAAAATGATTCGATGAAAGCTAAAGTCGAGCACCATGATGAGATAGTCGACAGAACACGTTCAGAGGCACAACAAAGTAGGCAGAGTGACATTGAAACGATTGCCAAGCTGAAATCAGAAGTTAATACATCAAAAGCTATGGCGGAAGCTTTGGAGTCACAACTTCGTTCGAGATTTACTAATGAGGACTACTTATCATCCACAGTATCGGAATTGGAGGAGCAGTTGGAAGAGCTGAAAGTCCGCAACGAGCATGCGTCCAAGAAGCACCAGCACGAATTGGACTCTTTGACTGCAGACAATCAAAAGCTGAAGAAAACAAACGATGAGCTTGAAAAGAAAAACGCCCAGCTGACTTCTAAATTGAGTGAGCTTTCAAAGCAAATGGGAGATATAATGAGCTCTCATGCTGCATTGTGCTCAGAGTACGATCGTTGTGTTGAGTCTTCTGAGCATACCGAGAGTAGTATGCTGGAATGCATAAGATCAGAGCGAGCGCAGTTAGTTGAAAGCTTTACGCAGCAACGTCAAGCATTTGAGAAGGCATTCGCTGCACAAGAGCGAGCCATTGAAGAGTCGTCGAAACGCCAAGATAGTTTGTTAGCAAAGGCCCACCAAAGTAGGCTAGTCGGCAAGTCGACCATGGAAGAAATACGGAAGGAATTTCAAGAGATACGGGTCGCAGCTGCTGATAGGGAACGGTTACTTCATGCACAGGCTATAGCGGCAAATCGGAAGTTGAACAAAAACAGCTCAACGGTCCATCGTAGTCCGTCGTCTTCGAGCAGTTTTTCCAAGGGGTCAACGACCGGTGAATCAAGGGATCCGCTCTCGTCTCGAAATTATCATCAAAACAGTACAAGATTACAAAGAACAATAAACCAAGTGTCTTCCTCTCAATCTTGCAGCGATGATGGTCATCTTGTTAGACTTCTTGATAAAAGAGCCGCAGCTCAAGCCCAATCAAATGACATCAGAGATCAGAGGTTATTTCCAAATCCGGCCTCGTCAGATTCAAGCACCCAGCATGAGCCGTATTATGTCAGTCCTCAGCGCAATCTTACGCCTCAGCGTCATCATGTCCCCTATAGTGCACATCAAAACAAGGGCAGCGAATACAGCCTCGATCAATATTCGCATGACTCATCTGAGTCAACGTCAACATGCAGTAGTTACGGCATGAGAAGTGCAAGAAGAGCAATGGAGCCTCCTCCTTCAAATCATCACCACACTCACCCGTGGGATAGGAACAAATATGTGAGTAACTCGTATTGTGACGAGAGCTCAATGGAGTAAATTTTTGTTGGAAAAAAGTGAAGTAGTTAATTTCATAAGTGGACATAGTAATCAAACATCCTGCGTCTATCTAGATATATTATAATTGAACTCTATTCTAACGAATATCGATCTCCCTTCTAACTAATTGTGGGTTCGTTTTTGCCATCGCAGTTCGAATAACCTATCCCAGCATATTTTTTTGAGGGAAAATCAAGACCTCTTTTTTTTAACCAAAGGTTGTTTCGTTGCGCTGGCAAGATTGGAGTTGTTCGTAAAGGAAAGAACAGGCGTGCTGATCACCGTTGTTAATCTTCAAGCAGTCAAAGAAGAGCTCCTTATCATTTGCACATGCCCCAGTGAGTTGTTGTTGCTGAGGAGCAGCGGCATACTGCTGTGGCTGTTGTTGCTGCTGCTCAACTGGAGCTGCTTCATCACTTCCACCAAATGAATTGGCAACGGCGCCAACTGCACGGTGGGCAATTGCAGACCCCGTTCCGAATGCCATTCCCTGGGCAATGGTAGACCCGATTCCAGAGAGCATCCCCCCGCTTTGTTGTGGAGCTGGGGGCTGCGCCTGCATGGGGGCAGGAGTCTGCTGTTGAGGAGCCGCACGGGCTGGAGCTGGGGCTGCTGGCTTTCTCGCAGGAGGAGCTGCCTTCCTGCTTCCGAAGAGTCCGCCTCCTCCTCCGCCACCTCCACGTCTTGAACGCTGTGATAAATAAAGAGGGGATGGAAATATTGAGGTGAGATGCGATAATACATTTTCGACGCAAAAAGACTAACATCATCACGTGCTTTCCTCCGAAACTGCACATGATGGCGACCCTTATCGCCTCACACGATCATATTTTATCTCTGTATTACTAATTACTTACAGCCATTTTATTTGTTTGTCTAAGAGTTATTACGTTGCTACTATCAGCACTTTTTCTGTGTCTATTGGCGGATCGCAGGAGTGATGGAGATAGAGATGCGATCGATTCGTCGCTCATCTTTTTTTCTTTCGAGATCGACTCGATCACTGTGGAAAGGTCTGTTGTCTCCCGTTTGAATGAAGCCAATCACTCGAGCCTCGATGCAACATGCCGTTTTCTACTAGCTATCTACTAGATATGAGCCAGCAAGTACTTATGTACATTCATGCACCTCCAACATTATCCTACGCCAACAGATAAGCAACAACTGTAGTAAAAGATGGGCGGAGAGGAAGAATCACAGAGCAATACAAAAAGCGGCGCAACCAAGCGCAAGGAATCCACACCTCCTGATGGCTACGTTTGTCGTCTCTGCAGTGTGCCAGGACACTGGATTCAAGTTTGTCCCACAAAAAAGACTGGTGACAAAAAACGTAAACGAAAGCCATCAGACCATGTTCCGGTTCCTGGGAAGGATCCCTCGCCTGAAGACATTGCAGAGGCTCAAAAGATGCAAGAGATACCTCCTCCAAAATGCTTCTGTGGCTTAACATCTCGTCTCAACAAGGTCAAAAGGTCAAAAGCAGGAGGAGATACCTCCAGAGCACTTGGAAAGTACTTCTTCTTTTGCAGTAAGAAGAGAGATGATGAGACTCAATGTAGGTTTGCAAGACCAGCAGATTTAGAGTTGAATAAGATGAAGGCTCGTGCTGGAAACAAAGCAGCGCAAAAGAAGGCAGAACAAGAGCAAGCAGCGCAAAAGAAGAAAGAGACCAAGCAAATCAAAAAGGCAAAACTTGAGCAATCTGACAAAAAGAAAGAGAAGGAGGCTGCTGCTGAAGAGGATAGTAGTAGTAGCAGCAGCAGGAGTAGTGATGAAGAGAGTGAAGGGGAAGCAAAGGAAGAAGATTCCAGTGATAGTGATAGCGACAGTTCTTCCTCCGATGAAGAATAATATGTGTACAATTATTGACCTTCAAATTAATGGTAACCTACAGTCACATTTAAGCTACTGGTGCTGCCTCCTCTACTGCAGGAGCAGAAAACTTGTTTCCAGAACTCTCCTCCCACGAAAAGATTGCTTCGCCGCATCTTTGACAAAGATCAGGTCCGTACTTGGTCCCATGCTCACCTACTTGTTTGTCATAGAACCAGCAGCGTCCGCACTTGGTGCCTTCCGCTTTCTTCACACCAATCATGCATCCACTGAGTTCGCCTTTGCCACTGTATTTTGAGTCGCACGCTTCAGTGATTGCATCTTCCGAATCAACAATATGAACCTGCGATATCATGAAAGCAGTACGGAGTTCATCAACACCATTGGTTTTCACACTTGGAGAAATAAGACTTTCATCTCCATCTAATTCAGATAAGACAGCCTTGATCTTATCATCAGAAGTGTAAATGTATGCTGCCGCATCCAAAGAGGCTCCGACTAACTTGTCTTTACGTGCAGCTTCTAAGACTTGGTTGACATCCGTTCTCACGTTGCGTACAAGATCCCATTTGTCAGCGTCAATTTCTGGGTATGACATGAGCTTCTCTGAAAGACCACCCTCGAATACGGATGAATCGTCCTCTTCGGATTTATAGGGAAGATTCTGCCAAATATCTTCTGCCATGTGAGGTAAAATAGGTGCTATTGATTTCGCGAATCCTTCAAGAAGGGCGTGAATGACAGTTTGACAACTCCTCCTTCTAGCATCATCGACTGCAGAAATGTAAAGACGGTCCTTTGCAACGTCCAAGTAAAAGTTTGATAAGTCTGCTGTTGCGAAACGCAAGATTTCATTCGTTGCACGGCCAAATTGATAATTCGAAAGAGCATCGTCAACTTCGTTCAATACCTTGGACATGGTTCCAAGCATCCATTTATCCATAGATGGCAAGTCGTCATAAGCAACAGCATCTTTGCTGGGATCGAAATCAGCCAAGTTTCCAATCAAGTAACGTGCAGTGTTACGTAGCTTGCGGTATGATTCGAAGGTTTGCTTGATGATGTTTGCACCAACCCTGACATCTCCAGCGTAATCAACAGAAGCTACCCAAAGACGCAATACGTCTGCACCGTATGCAGGCTCAATCTTTTTATTGTTTCCTCCTTCGATGACCTGCAGTGGATTGACAACATTTCCGAGACTCTTAGACATCTTGAAACCCTTCTCATCGAGAACGAACCCATGCGTAAGAACTGCTTTGTATGGTGCTTTTCCCTTGTTTGCGGCAACAGATGTCAACAAACTTGATTGGAACCACCCTCTGTGCTGATCACTTCCCTCGAGGTATACATCCGCAGGGAAACTGAGACCCATTTCTTTCTCTGCGCGTTCTTGCACTACACCGGCCCAAGAGGAACCAGAATCAAACCATACATCCATTGTATCAGTTCCCTTCGTCCACTTATCAGCTTGATCCTTGTACATTTCAGGGAGGAGATCAACCACGTCCATTTTCCACCATGCATCACTTCCATGCTCTGCAATGATTGACTGAATGTGGTCAAGAGTGTGCTCGTCAAGGAGGGTTTTGGTTCCTCCAGTTTCTTTGTCGTAAAAGACAGGAATAGGGACTCCCCACGATCGTTGACGAGAAATGCACCAGTCACCACGAGATTCAACAAATGATCTGATACGATTCTTGCCAACTTCCGGGATCCACTTCACTGTCTCCACTGCCTCCAATGCATCGTCACGGAATCCTTCTACAGACGCAAACCACTGTGCAGTAGCTCTGAAAATTGTGGGTTTCTTTGTTCTCCAATCATAAGGATACTTGTGACCATAATCTTCTGCTCGGATCAACGCTCCTGCTTGCGCCAAGGCCTCAATCACAGCAGTGTTTCCCTCTCCCAAAACACTCATTCCGACGAAATCATCTCCAACGACTGTGGATGATCCTGCTTCAGTTGTGAATTTTCCAACATCATCAACTGGACTCAGAAGTTCTAATCCATATTTCAACCCGGTGAGATAATCCTCTTGTCCATGTCCAGGAGCGGTATGCACAAGTCCCGTACCAGATTCTGTGGTGATGTAGTCACCTCCTGCAATTACCTCAGATTTACGATCATACAACGGATGCTGATAGGTAGTTCCAACAAGAGAATCACCATCAAACGAAGCAATGACATTAAGCTTCTCGCCCTCGGGAAGCTCAAACTTGGACTGTAAAAATCAATAGATAACATGTGAGCAATATAATCTTGCACAATCCTCATATTTCTGTGTCAAAAATAACTCACCTCCAATGTTTCTACTAACCCCTTTGCAACAAGTAGTTTGGATTTTCCGTCCAAGACAGAAGGGTGCGAATCAACAATGCAGTATTCGAGCTCTGGATTGACAGCAACTGCCAAGTTAGCTGGAATGGTCCAAGGAGTGGTAGTCCAAATAGCTACCTTCAACTGTTCATCACCCTCAGTGTACTGTTTGAGTTCTTCCGAAGGGCTGACGACATCCAAAGCAACATAAATCGATTTACTGACGTGCCCCTCTGGATATTCCAACTCGGCCTCTGCAAGGGCCGTCCTGCTCGAAGGACTCCAATGCACAGGTTTCCTCCCGCGGAAGATGTATCCCTGCTTATACATTTCTCCAAAGACTCGAATTTGGGCTGCTTCATACTCAGGTAGCAAAGTCAAATAAGGATTTTCGAAGTCACCAATCACTCCGTAGCGTTGGAAAGATGCACTCTGTTTCTCAACTGTTTCTTTTGCAAATTGAGCAGCCTTCTCGCGAAGAGTAATAGGCGTAAGGGCCTGGCGTTCCTTTGATTTCATCGTCTGCAAAACCTTCAACTCAATTGGAAGTCCATGACAATCCCACCCAGGAACGTAGTGAACCTGCTTTCCCTTCAGCATTTGATGGCGGTTAATAAAATCTTTCAATAATTTGTTAAGAGCATGCCCGATGTGCAAATCTCCATTAGCGTACGGAGGCCCATCATGAAGGACGAAGCGTTCGGCATCATTAGCAGCGGCAGCCTTGGAAAGCTTCGAGTAGAGGTTGCTAGATTTCCAGTACTCTTGAAGTTCGGGTTCACGTTGAATTGCATTTGCACGTTGTGAAAACTCAGTTTGCGGAAGGAGGATGGTATCAGCATAAATGTTCTTTGGTGGTTTTTCCTTTCCGCCGCCTCCCTTGGCATACAATACCGACGTAGAGGAACTAACCGACCGTGATGCTCCTTGCCGAGCCAATTTTCCGGTTGGTTGAAACGATAGGACCGCCTTCCTCTCGAGTGCGGCAAGTGTGAGAAGAAGCGACATGATGAATGTCTTTTTCATTTGAGACGCAATTATCGCCATTGTTGATGTTATCAGCCACTAACACCACTCTTCTGCAGCGAACTTGTAGAAAGCTGCCTTGCAATACTCCCCTAACTTGGTCGAATAAGTAGAGTAGAGTAATAGGTTCTTTGCAAGCAGAGAAGCAAGCTATAGAAGCGATGACGATGACGCTTGTTTTAGTTGATGGGCGCAACTCTCTCTCGTCTCTCATCTCCTGAGCAGGAGGATTATGGATTGGGGGCACCTAGCCCCCTTTTCTGACCTCTTCCCCTCT